>JAVSBU010328321.1:0-11144 GCA_033118015.1 Loricariichthys derbyi | reverse complement strand
ATGTATGGATGCAGTTGGAGAGGATATGGAGGTGGTTGGTGTGGGGACGGAGGATGAGGAGGACGGGGTGGGATGGAAGAGGATGACTCGCTGTGGCGACCCCTGAAAAGGGAAAAGCCCAAAGAAGAAGAAGAAGAAGAAGAAGAAGAAGAAGACTATCTGTAATATTAGGCTGTTTGTGAATGCACCTAATATCTCCTAACCCATTAAACCCTACCTGTGTTTGTAGCTGTGCCAGCTTGAGGTTGGTGGTTTTGGCAAAATGCTGGAGCAGGCCCGGGTACAGGCGGCTGTCAAATTTACAGTTGGACAGCTCCAGGTGATTTGTGGTCAAACTGTTTTGGGGTCGTGCAAAAACATCACAGCAAGTGGTACATTAGGAACTTCATAAAAGTATCACACTTCCATCTGGCGGTGATACGGCGATCTATAAAAGCTAAAACCCTCAACTCCCCTGATGCTCTGGAAATGGGTCGACTTTCCACCTCCACGATGTGACGATGCAGGGTTAGAGTCCCAGCTGTGCCTCCTACAGTCTGTGCTCCCCAAGGACGCTGAGAAGGAGGAGAGGGAGGTCATCACCACTTAGAAGCTCGTGCTGGTGTTTCATTTGCACCGTTGAGTCACTGCTGAAGCTCTCACCCTATTCCAACATGATTACATACATGAGGCTGTGGTTAGATTTATCAATCCTCTAACAGATCTGAACAGAGATGCTAATTAACTCACTAATACACGCAACGTTTACTTATTGGAGCCTTATAGAAATTCAATCTGGAATCATTCATCACTTTCCTAACCTGCATTTGGCTGCTTCTTTGCTTTGAAGCTACAGGTAAGCAAACATCTGATCAACCTCCGGTCTCTTTAACGATCAAGAACTTAACAAACAAACAGAGCTGGACTTAACAGATCCATGAATGAAGCTCCGATCAGACACAGATGGTGTTTAATGAAAGGAACAGAGTTTAACGCCAGCAAACGACGGCTTTGGGAAGAAAAGAAGAAAGAACTAAGAAGAAGAAACGACATTAAGAGCTCAGGATGTTTAATTTACTGCACTGACTTCATTTAACTTTGATCCAAATCCTTATCAGGATTCATTAATAGATCCAGATAACTCATTAAAATACTAACTAAGGATTATAAAGCTGAAAGATTTTATAAAAATTATATCAACATTCTCATTAGAATTAATTTATGTTACTTGTATACAATCTAAAAATACTTTTGCATTTAAGACAGTGAGTAATTTGTTTTATTCCTCCATTAAAACAATGCATCACACCTCCCTTTGGGATAAAACACCTCCTGTTTGAAAAACTACGTGTCTCTGCATGTTCTTCTCTGATGAGTCATCTTTTTTCTTTATTTCCCTTTTCTTCTCGAGGCTCTAAATCAAAAACCTGACAAAGATAAGCTGCCTGTTGATACGCTGCTGGATTTTCTGAGCAATCACACAACTCTTTAATTAACTCTGCAGCCCCAGCAGGGGGTTTATGAGGAAAACCTTCTCCTGGTAACCTCCCTGCTATTTCTCAAAGCCCGCTCTGTAAAAGGCTGCCAGGACAAGACAATGAAGGATGAGCAGAGCCGGCAGATGCAGTGGTCAAATGTCAGTGTCAGACATTCTGCTGCGGACAAAAAGCTCCAGCCATTTCCAGCATATCATCCCAGGACCATCTGTCTACCTGGGACTGATACAGACCAACTAATCACCGGCGTTCTGTGAATTTAGAGAACACATCAAGTGCAAGAGTCTGTGCCATATAACCAAGGGATCTATTATTTCATGAATGATGTGACAGCACTGGATTTTAATATCCATTATAACTAAATATTATCATTTAATAGCAGCTCAGAGGTTTGAGCCAGTTCCAAACCTTCTCTGGTATTAACATCAGCACAGCACAAAGACTGGCTACCAGGAACTCTATGGTATCGAGCAAGGCCCATAAAGATATGGATGGGTGAATCTGGTGTAGAATCTCAACCCCATCACAGAACTTTGGGATAAACTAAAACACAGAACCTGATCTGACCTCACAAACCAGGTTCTTCTGGATGAATCGGGTTAAACTTCACTATCTTGAATCTTAGAGTCAGAGAATCAGCTCATAGACGTACAGTTAGGTGCTTTGAAACAATTCTCATTAACTCTTAAATATTTAAGACTTACTTTGTATATTTAAATGCAAACCCAACAGTTTTTGCGCATGGTTCTGATTAATGGTTTAGCCATTTTGTTATAATGGTGATTTTAAGGTTAAATTCTTAACCTATGTTGTTTAGTGCTTTGTTGCTATTGCTAGTAGTGGTTCTGTTTTTCCTTATTCTGGTTTAATCAATACATATTAAAATAATTATTAGAATTATTAATTACTTGCAGATGTAGTGATGTTATAGTGGAACTGTGGAGGTTGTTGGGCTACTGACAGAAAGGTCCAGGGTTCAAGTCCCAGCCCTGTTAACCAGACACCGTTGGGTCCAGGAGCCAGGCCCTCAGCCCAAAAATGATTGGTTCTGTACATTTTAAGATTGTGTTAGCTGTAAATTACCACCACACACATAGATTAAAAATTAAATTCTAAAGATATAATTATATTTCAATGTTAGTTCTAGGCTCTACCGCCCTCTTTTGGAAAGTTCGGAAAATTCAATTCATAAAAATCCTGCATTAAAGTCCTAAACCCATGTATGAAAATGTCTGCATTGCTCCACAACAGTAAATCCTGTCTTTTTATTAATACTTTGTCTATGTAATACTATTTTATGCTTAAAGATATCTAATAAAGTGAACTGATATATCAGTATAATTACTTTAATGGGTCCCTCTTGTGATAAAAAAAAGTCCCAATTTTGTCTTCAAGCGAGAGGTGAGGTTTGATTTGTCCTCTGTCCTCTCAAAAATCTTTGCCAGCACCAAATGTAGTTAAATGTTCCCTTGCAGTTAAATAAACCAATTAATTAATTAATCAATTAATTAATTAATTAATTAATTGATTAATTAATTAATCAATTAATTAATTAATTACTGTCAGACCTCCATATTTCTTCCTGTTCTGATAACATTGATGGAGAATCAACTGGCTTTGGGTTCATTAGATACACTGGAGATTAAATGAAAGTCCAAGGCCTTATATCCAACATCAACACCTACAGTCATGATCTAAAATCTAAAAGCTTTATCAGGAGAGAGGAAGCTGGTGAGAAAGCAAATGAAGACAAACTCCAAACATACCACAAACTAAAATGTTTTGGTTATTAGGTTTATATATAACTTTTGGATATGTATGCACTACTGAGCAAATGTTTTAGACCACCTGAAACTTTCAAACCTCTTTCAGTTTATTGCGTACTGTTCACTGGAAAGTTTTTTCTCACTCAGCAGAAGAGACTCCACTGTTACTCTAAATTTTAAACTTTTTACTTTTACTTGCGTAGATTTTTACCTGGTATTTGTACTTGTAAGAGTGGCACTGTGGTGCAGTGATTAGTGATGCCACCATACAGCTCTGAGATCCCTGGTTCGATCCTGGCCTCAGGCTCTATGTGTGTGGAGTTTGCATGTTCTCCTCCCACATTCCATAGATGTGTGTTAGGTTAATTTGTGTTTCCTGAGTGTGTGTGTACCTTATGTTGGATTGTCTCCCTGTATAGGGTTGTTCGTGCCTTAGGCCCTGTGCTGTCACCGGCTCTCCTGAGACCCTGACCAGGATAAACAGATACAGGCAATGAATGAGTTGATAACTTTACTTGTACTTAAGTATAATTCTACATTAGTAGAATTTTTAATAATCTTTCCCTCTCTGCTTTACAACACACTCTGAACACATTGTTTGAATAAAGCTTTTTATGGTTTTTGGGTCACCGTTACACTGGTAACTACATCTACCGTGATGCATTGCGGCTGGACCGGAAACGCTTCCTCGTGACCTTGTATAGTAGTTTGAGGTTGGGAGGCACAGAGGAGGCAGCATGGCGGGGAACGAACCAGGAGTGAGTTACAGTTCTAATTCTCATTTTAATGACAGTGTTTTATCTTTGTTTGTTTGTGTTATTTTAGGTGTTTAAATTAATGGTGTGTTTAAAGCAGTGTTAGCTTTAGCTAATTAGCAGGCTGCGGTAATAACAGAGCTCTTATAGTTTTATAATAAGTACTGATTATTAAGGACCTTTAGCTGGTCTGTAATCCTGAATTCACATGTATGTGGTTCGGATGGAACAAACGTTTTGGACCCTGCGTTATGGACTAAGAACAGCTGCGTTAGCAACATCTGGAGCCCAGCTTTAGGAAGGTTCCATCAGCTGCACAGGTTCTTTTAAATCGCCAGGCTCCCTACCAAAGGAACAGGGCCTGTTATTATTCACTCATCATTAAGAGACAGGTCAGGTTTATTATTACAGCACCTTTAACAATGGAGAGTTACAGATATACTGTACATGATTATCCTCTAATATCTATAGCCATTACCAACCTGAGCAAACCTTAGGCAACAGTGGCAAGGAAAAACTCCCTAAGTGTTATAAATAAGAAACCTTTAGGAGGGTCAAGACTCAAAAAGGGACCAAAACAATAAGTTATAAGTAATAGTTAAAAAAACAAGACATAATAATCCCAAGTCCATTGGGGTGGGAGAGAGTCACTGTCCAAGTACAGCTTTTGCATCGCTAAACCATTTTTGTGTTTATCTGGATGGATTTAGCTCACCATCCTTTATTCCATGTATTGTAATGAGGTTCCTGTGGGCTTTTGAGATGATAAAAAAAAAAAATAAATTCGGTTTGTGATTTGCTTTATCCTCCTCATCCCCCCACAAAGCTTGATGATTCCTTATACCATTAAAACCATTTGGCGTCTAAAGTTTATTCTGTATTTTTACAGCCACTGGTTATAATAATGCAGACTTAATAATGATGGTCATGACCTTTTTCCTCTCCCTCTTCTCCCTGGTTCTGTGTCAGGGTTTGCTGCAGCAGTTGAGACAGATAGCCGGGCGGATGTCCTCTGGAGGTCCGAGAGGTGCCGGCCTGGGAGTTAAGCTGCTTATTGGAGCTGGAGCTCTGGCATATGGAGTCAAAGAAGCAACGTACACGGGTAACAATTTCTGTTTATTTAAACTATTACTATAAACTTAACTTGGTTACATTCTTACTCAGAACATCTAGGCTGTAAGCAGGTTTGGTCTCTCTTTGAGTCCTCCCAATATTCCTCCTTATAACATTTAGGGAGTTTTTCCTTCCCTCTGTTGTTCTAGGATTGCTAAATAAGTGCTTTGGACCCAAATAATAGAAAATTGTGCAGCTATTTTGTTCCATTGTAAATAAAAAGTGTTATAAAAATAATTCTCACTTTGGCTGTTCAACCCACTAGCTCTCAGGTGGGAACGTGTTGGTGTGGAAACCCATAAACGCCCAGTGGGGGTTAGATTGGGGGAACATACCAAACATTATTCAATCAGGACATTTACATATATTTTAGCAGTAGAGATAGCTTGTGATAATTAATAATTATTAATAATTAATGCACTTAAGCAGTGACCTAAGAACACCAAACGTATCTTAGTTATTATAATAACTAAGATACGTTTGGTGTTCTTAGGTCACTGCTTAAGTGCATTAATTATTAATAATTATTAATTATCACAAGCTATCTCTACTGCTAAAATATATGTAAATGTCCTGATTGAATAATGTTTGGTATGTTCCCCCAATCTAACCCCCACTGGGCGTTTATGGGTTTCCACACCAACACGTTCCCACCTGAGAGCTAGTGGGTTGAACAGCCAAAGTGAGAATTATTTTTATAACACTTTTTATTTACAATGGAACAAAATAGCTGCACAATTTTCTATTATTTGGGTCCAAAGCACTTATTTAGCAATCCTAGAACAACAGAGGGAAGGAAAAACTCCCTAAATGTTATAAGGAGGAATATTGGGAGGACTCAAAGAGAGACCAAACCTGCTTACAGCCTAGATGTTCTGAGTAAGAATGTAACCAAGTTAAGTTTATAGTAATAGTTTAAATAAACAGAAATTGTTACCCGTGTACGTTGCTTCTTTGACTCCATATGCCAGAGCTCCAGCTCCAATAAGCAGCTTAACTCCCAGGCCGGCACCTCTCGGACCTCCAGAGGACATCCGCCCGGCTATCTGTCTCAACTGCTGCAGCAAACCCTGACACAGAACCAGGGAGAAGAGGGAGAGGAAAAAGGTCATGACCATCATTATTAAGTCTGCATTATTATAACCAGTGGCTGTAAAAATACAGAATAAACTTTAGACGCCAAATGGTTTTAATGGTATAAGGAATCATCAAGCTTTGTGGGGGGATGAGGAGGATAAAGCAAATCACAAACCGAATTTATTTTTTTTTTTTATCATCTCAAAAGCCCACAGGAACCTCATTACAATACATGGAATAAAGGATGGTGAGCTAAATCCATCCAGATAAACACAAAAATGGTTTAGCGATGCAAAAGCTGTACTTGGACAGTGACTCTCTCCCACCCCAATGGACTTGGGATTATTATGTCTTGTTTTTTTAACTATTACTTATAACTTATTGTTTTGGTCCCTTTTTGAGTCTTGACCCTCCTAAAGGTTTCTTATTTATAACACTTAGGGAGTTTTTCCTTGCCACTGTTGCCTAAGGTTTGCTCAGGTTGGTAATGGCTATAGATATTAGAGGATAATCATGTACAGTATATCTGTAACTCTCCATTGTTAAAGGTGCTGTAATAATAAACCTGACCTGTCTCTTAATGATGAGTGAATAATAACAGGCCCTGTTCCTTTGGTAGGGAGCCTGGCGATTTAAAAGAACCTGTGCAGCTGATGGAACCTTCCTAAAGCTGGGCTCCAGATGTTGCTAACGCAGCTGTTCTTAGTCCATAACGCAGGGTCCAAAACGTTTGTTCCATCCGAACCACATACATGTGAATTCAGGATTACAGACCAGCTAAAGGTCCTTAATAATCAGTACTTATTATAAAACTATAAGAGCTCTGTTATTACCGCAGCCTGCTAATTAGCTAAAGCTAACACTGCTTTAAACACACCATTAATTTAAACACCTAAAATAACACAAACAAACAAAGATAAAACACTGTCATTAAAATGAGAATTAGAACTGTAACTCACTCCTGGTTCGTTCCCCGCCATGCTGCCTCCTCTGTGCCTCCCAACCTCAAACTACTATACAAGGTCACGAGGAAGCGTTTCCGGTCCAGCCGCAATGCATCACGGTAGATGTAGTTACCAGTGTAACGGTGACCCAAAAACCATAAAAAGCTTTATTCAAACAATGTGTTCAGAGTGTGTTGTAAAGCAGAGAGGGAAAGATTATTAAAAATTCTACTAATGTAGAATTATACTTAAGTACAAGTAAAGTTATCAACTCATTCATTGCCTGTATCTGTTTATCCTGGTCAGGGTCTCAGGAGAGCCGGTGACAGCACAGGGCCTAAGGCACGAACAACCCTATACAGGGAGACAATCCAACATAAGGTACACACACACTCAGGAAACACAAATTAACCTAACACACATCTATGGAATGTGGGAGGAGAACATGCAAACTCCACACACATAGAGCCTGAGGCCAGGATCGAACCAGGGATCTCAGAGCTGTATGGTGGCATCACTAATCACTGCACCACAGTGCCACTCTTACAAGTACAAATACCAGGTAAAAATCTACGCAAGTAAAAGTAAAAAGTTTAAAATTTAGAGTAACAGTGGAGTCTCTTCTGCTGAGTGAGAAAAAACTTTCCAGTGAACAGTACGCAATAAACTGAAAGAGGTTTGAAAGTTTCAGGTGGTCTAAAACATTTGCTCAGTAGTGCATACATATCCAAAAGTTATATATAAACCTAATAACCAAAACATTTTAGTTTGTGGTATGTTTGGAGTTTGTCTTCATTTGCTTTCTCACCAGCTTCCTCTCTCCTGATAAAGCTTTTAGATTTTAGATCATGACTGTAGGTGTTGATGTTGGATATAAGGCCTTGGACTTTCATTTAATCTCCAGTGTATCTAATGAACCCAAAGCCAGTTGATTCTCCATCAATGTTATCAGAACAGGAAGAAATATGGAGGTCTGACAGTAATTAATTAATTAATTGATTAATTAATTAATCAATTAATTAATTAATTAATTAATTGATTAATTAATTAATTGGTTTATTTAACTGCAAGGGAACATTTAACTACATTTGGTGCTGGCAAAGATTTTTGAGAGGACAGAGGACAAATCAAACCTCACCTCTCGCTTGAAGACAAAATTGGGACTTTTTTTTATCACAAGAGGGACCCATTAAAGTAATTATACTGATATATCAGTTCACTTTATTAGATATCTTTAAGCATAAAATAGTATTACATAGACAAAGTATTAATAAAAAGACAGGATTTACTGTTGTGGAGCAATGCAGACATTTTCATACATGGGTTTAGGACTTTAATGCAGGATTTTTATGAATTGAATTTTCCGAACTTTCCAAAAGAGGGCGGTAGAGCCTAGAACTAACATTGAAATATAATTATATCTTTAGAATTTAATTTTTAATCTATGTGTGTGGTGGTAATTTACAGCTAACACAATCTTAAAATGTACAGAACCAATCATTTTTGGGCTGAGGGCCTGGCTCCTGGACCCAACGGTGTCTGGTTAACAGGGCTGGGACTTGAACCCTGGACCTTTCTGTCAGTAGCCCAACAACCTCCACAGTTCCACTATAACATCACTACATCTGCAAGTAATTAATAATTCTAATAATTATTTTAATATGTATTGATTAAACCAGAATAAGGAAAAACAGAACCACTACTAGCAATAGCAACAAAGCACTAAACAACATAGGTTAAGAATTTAACCTTAAAATCACCATTATAACAAAATGGCTAAACCATTAATCAGAACCATGCGCAAAAACTGTTGGGTTTGCATTTAAATATACAAAGTAAGTCTTAAATATTTAAGAGTTAATGAGAATTGTTTCAAAGCACCTAACTGTACGTCTATGAGCTGATTCTCTGACTCTAAGATTCAAGATAGTGAAGTTTAACCCGATTCATCCAGAAGAACCTGGTTTGTGAGGTCAGATCAGGTTCTGTGTTTTAGTTTATCCCAAAGTTCTGTGATGGGGTTGAGATTCTACACCAGATTCACCCATCCATATCTTTATGGGCCTTGCTCGATACCATAGAGTTCCTGGTAGCCAGTCTTTGTGCTGTGCTGATGTTAATACCAGAGAAGGTTTGGAACTGGCTCAAACCTCTGAGCTGCTATTAAATGATAATATTTAGTTATAATGGATATTAAAATCCAGTGCTGTCACATCATTCATGAAATAATAGATCCCTTGGTTATATGGCACAGACTCTTGCACTTGATGTGTTCTCTAAATTCACAGAACGCCGGTGATTAGTTGGTCTGTATCAGTCCCAGGTAGACAGATGGTCCTGGGATGATATGCTGGAAATGGCTGGAGCTTTTTGTCCGCAGCAGAATGTCTGACACTGACATTTGACCACTGCATCTGCCGGCTCTGCTCATCCTTCATTGTCTTGTCCTGGCAGCCTTTTACAGAGCGGGCTTTGAGAAATAGCAGGGAGGTTACCAGGAGAAGGTTTTCCTCATAAACCCCCTGCTGGGGCTGCAGAGTTAATTAAAGAGTTGTGTGATTGCTCAGAAAATCCAGCAGCGTATCAACAGGCAGCTTATCTTTGTCAGGTTTTTGATTTAGAGCCTCGAGAAGAAAAGGGAAATAAAGAAAAAAGATGACTCATCAGAGAAGAACATGCAGAGACACGTAGTTTTTCAAACAGGAGGTGTTTTATCCCAAAGGGAGGTGTGATGCATTGTTTTAATGGAGGAATAAAACAAATTACTCACTGTCTTAAATGCAAAAGTATTTTTAGATTGTATACAAGTAACATAAATTAATTCTAATGAGAATGTTGATATAATTTTTATAAAATCTTTCAGCTTTATAATCCTTAGTTAGTATTTTAATGAGTTATCTGGATCTATTAATGAATCCTGATAAGGATTTGGATCAAAGTTAAATGAAGTCAGTGCAGTAAATTAAACATCCTGAGCTCTTAATGTCGTTTCTTCTTCTTAGTTCTTTCTTCTTTTCTTCCCAAAGCCGTCGTTTGCTGGCGTTAAACTCTGTTCCTTTCATTAAACACCATCTGTGTCTGATCGGAGCTTCATTCATGGATCTGTTAAGTCCAGCTCTGTTTGTTTGTTAAGTTCTTGATCGTTAAAGAGACCGGAGGTTGATCAGATGTTTGCTTACCTGTAGCTTCAAAGCAAAGAAGCAGCCAAATGCAGGTTAGGAAAGTGATGAATGATTCCAGATTGAATTTCTATAAGGCTCCAATAAGTAAACGTTGCGTGTATTAGTGAGTTAATTAGCATCTCTGTTCAGATCTGTTAGAGGATTGATAAATCTAACCACAGCCTCATGTATGTAATCATGTTGGAATAGGGTGAGAGCTTCAGCAGTGACTCAACGGTGCAAATGAAACACCAGCACGAGCTTCTAAGTGGTGATGACCTCCCTCTCCTCCTTCTCAGCGTCCTTGGGGAGCACAGACTGTAGGAGGCACAGCTGGGACTCTAACCCTGCATCGTCACATCGTGGAGGTGGAAAGTCGACCCATTTCCAGAGCATCAGGGGAGTTGAGGGTTTTAGCTTTTATAGATCGCCGTATCACCGCCAGATGGAAGTGTGATACTTTTATGAAGTTCCTAATGTACCACTTGCTGTGATGTTTTTGCACGACCCCAAAACAGTTTGACCACAAATCACCTGGAGCTGTCCAACTGTAAATTTGACAGCCGCCTGTACCCGGGCCTGCTCCAGCATTTTGCCAAAACCACCAACCTCAAGCTGGCACAGCTACAAACACAGGTAGGGTTTAATGGGTTAGGAGATATTAGGTGCATTCACAAACAGCCTAATATTACAGATAGTCTTCTTCTTCTTCTTCTTCTTCTTCTTCTTCTTTGGGCTTTTCCCTTTTCAGGGGTCGCCACAGCGAGTCATCCTCTTCCATCCCACCCCGTCCTCCTCATCCTCCGTCCCCACACCAACCACCTCCATATCCTCTCCAACTGCATCCATACAT
>JAVSBU010328105.1:0-11146 GCA_033118015.1 Loricariichthys derbyi | reverse complement strand
GCATACCAAATTACTGCAGTACACTGTAATATGAATAGTACTGAGCATGCAAACACTATAGATAAGTACAAAAAAGTGAAAAAACCATGTACCATGAAGGTTGCCTGCCATTAATACCTAACCCAAATCTAGGGTCCCGATTTAACAACGAAATCGCTTACCGACGGACTTTCTGGTCCCTAACCCCGTCGTTAAGTGAGGACTCACTGTACCATAAATTATATTAAATGAAGATCAAGATCAAACAGTATATTCCTTGATATTTTCAGGATTTGTGTACCCACACTTTTACCCTTACCCTCTCTTTGCTTGGCGCTCTGGGCTTCACGCAAATCTCTGGGCCAACTTCTGAAGCCACTATGTTTTTTACAGGTCCGTCATCCAGCAGCGTGTGGAGAAACTGCACGGTCTGCTCCAGAGAGTAACTGAGCACAAACAGGTGGCTGTTCAGAATCTACTTATTCCAGAAAGAATGCCAAATAATTTACAGTAAGACAGCTTAAAAAAAACAAACTCGTACTTGTAATCTCTGAAGATGTCACTGAGGAAGTGCCGGTCGATAGTGGGGAAGAGTGAGAAGAGCTGCTTCTCCTTAAGTATGGCGGCTCCATCCTTCTTGTCCAAATCCCAGTAATGTGGGTTGAACTATGTGAACAAATGTTACATCAGAGATAAAGCAGAAAAAATACCCAACCCTGCCCATTTCAACCCACGTGTGATACCTTGTTCAAGCTGTCCTGCATCACCTGCTCCTCCAGCATGATATCCCTGAGAGACACGGCCGGCTGTGACACGTTCCAGTGGTCCATGAAACAGAGACCTTCTTGGACACCCGATTGAGCGCCAGCTGCCGAATAACCCTCTGCACCAATGAGGAATTGAGCAGCCCAGTCCATCTGCTCGTCCACGCCCGCCTCTGATTCGCCCCAATGAATGGAACCTGGGTGCCGAGAAAAGCCAACGGTGACAGCGTGCAAAGTTTTTGTGTCATTGTTCTTCTAATTCAGGGTGGCTCAGAGATGGAGCACAGGTGTAAGCCCTAATCCATCACAGAGTCCAATCTTAGAGACTCATGTAGTTGATGCCCAGACGTCACCACCAGAACTCAAATCCGTGTTAGGCTGCCATACCCTCCAAGTCAAGTCAAATTTATAATATGAGAATATCTTCTAATAGTTAAGGTCAGTCCCAAAATGAGGACACCTAGGGTGACAGCGGCAAGGAAAAACTCCCTAAATGTTCTGAGGAAGAAACCTTGTCTCAAAAAGGGACCAAAAATGCCTGAGCGGCTTATATTTTATATATGTATCTCCAAACATCACTATGGCCATTATACTTAACTTATTAGTGCTTTAACAAATCATTACACAAATATCTCCAACATCAAGCATAACATCAATTAGATCAGCCCACAAAATTCTAAATTTGCTCCGAGACAAATCTAAGTAGTGGTTAGAAAATCTCATAGTGACACAAACACTTTGCTCTAGACATGGACATGGAGTAAGGTATTACAGACTGTACGAAAATCATCATAACCATATCAAAATGAAATCTTCACACGATATTAGTTATTCCAATTTGATGAAGGCACAGGACCCTCCAGACTTACTCTCTTGCAACAGATGATATGAAAGAGCTGCTTGTCTTTGCCTCTCCTATCAAAAGAAAGATATTTAGAACTCAGTTGTAAGTTTCTCCATCATTTCTTGATTTATCAAGTAGACCAAGCGTTTTATTTATTTATTTATTTTTTATTATTATTAACTAGAATACTTACCTGGATCGTTTCCTTCCATTTATGGTGCAACAGTCTAGCCAAGTTGAGGTCCATCAGCACCGAGCAGTCTTCTGGTGAGAACTCCCCTTTAACCCCATAGCAGAAACACAAAACTTGTTACGTCCATCTTACACTTTTGAGGCACCAGCACTACCAGACGTGAGTACTGTTCTCCTAAATAAGCTGTTTAATGCATGTCTTCTTCTTTGGGTTTTTCCCTTTTCAGGAGTCACCACAGCGAGTCATCTTCCTCCATCTCACTCTATCCTCACACCAACTACTTCCATGTCCTCTCTAACTGCAAGACCTCTTTGGTCTTCATTGAGAATAATTGTGCTAATAAATTTGACAAACATCTAGAAGTTTTTTACAAATGGATTTGCTTATTCTAAGCGGCTTTTTGCTTTTTTATTATAAAGTTGCTTATTCATAATGGTAGTCACAGGTTGCAGGTTTCTGGGGGCTTTTTTCTGAAGTATGTTGTTTATTTGAGTTCCCTGATCCTGTCCCCCCTCCAATATTCCTCAAAGTTGGTTTTGTTCAACCTCTAAAGTTAGAACCTCCTTTTGGGCTTTTTTTCCATGGAAATGGCAACCCTGGCGTTTTTCCTGTTCCTGTCTTCAATGACTCATCAGCTCGCGTTTGAACTAGTTCTAACTCGGTTGATGTGTTTAGAGACTTCTTTCTGTGGATCACTTTCCGCTGCTTATTTGTACCAAGCTGTAAATGGCGTTCTTAAGTTTGTGTGCCTGTCCTATAATAAGCAGTACTTTTGTTAGTCTCCACCACTACCATATGATTTCCAGAGATCACAAACATGGAGAGAATTTGAAAATAAAAAACCCCAACATTTTCGGAGCTAACTAGCGTTAGATTTCAGTTGTGTTTATAGTGCTGTCAATAGTTTCTCCTTATGCCTATACAGCACAATACTAATGAGGGAGTAGGTATACTAATGAGTGAGTAGGAATCTTATTTCGCACATAGCCGTAAGTAATAGATTATGCTTATACTCGTGTTTTCAGTGGGATCTCTGACACATTAACGTATCATTTGGATGCAGTTTTCTTGTAACAATACCCTCTATATTTGCATTACAGTAGAATAAAAAGCCTACGTTAATGTTCTGTCCTTAAACATTACTTGTGCTTGCTATATACAGAAGCCATAGAGTACTAGATTACCTGGGGATATTCCTACAGGTCCAAAAAGCTCAGTGAGCTGCAGGGCAAGTTCTGTAGTGAGCTTCAATTCCAGTGTCTGGATGTTCATTGGTCCACTTTTCCTCTGACCTCTTCTCTCTTTCTCTCTTTCTTGATTTTCCTTTGTTTTTTCCACACTTTTCTCTTCTATCTCGTCAAGTTGGGCAGGGAGTGACTCCACTTCTTCTTTAGTCTCTCTCTCCAGTTCCCTGTTATTATGTCCCTCATCACAAGTACGGCCTGCTAGTCCTTCATCGAGACAGTCTTCAGCCGTTTCTCCTTGTGAGTCTAACAGAAATTCCTTAAGTGGCACTGCTTGGTTTTGGGACTCTACACAATGAGACATAAGCAAGTCCTTTAGTGTTCTGGTTTCTGCACCTGGCTGGCGTGGGTGTGTTCCAGCAGAAAAACCAGGCATCTCAACTACCTCTTTGTGTGGAACATCCAGTTGTTCTCCATCTGTTGGTTCTTCATCATTATTGCTGTCTAGAGGACATCCAGCATTCTCACTGCTAGTCTGGTCCTTCAATGGGACCAGCTGTTCTTCCTCATCGAGCTCAACCATCTCATTGTTCTCAGCACCGGCGCTGTCCTCGTCACCTCGTTGAAGACATTCGCCCGAATCCAGCAGCAGGTTGGTGGTCCACTCCATGTCCTGGTCACATTTTTCATACAGGTCCTCCAGCATCTCTAGGGGAATGTGCTTGAAATGTTGGCTGAGGATATCCAGGCTGTGTTCTTTGAGAAGTGCATCTCCCAGGTCATTTTCCTCCACCTGCGATCCCTTCTCATGACACACGCGGTAGGGCACCACGTCCTGCCCTGAAGAGAGCTCTGGGTTTACCTTTGGGACAAATCGCGAAGAGTTTCCTGTCAAAATAACAATGTTGCTGGTGGACTCGAGCTCAGAGCAATTTTGGTGGCTGATTCTCCACTGCAGGGCAAATTCCTTAGAGTCTGTCTGCACCGAGGCACTCGCCTGGCTTATTAAAGGCTGCTCTAGTAACGGAGAGGTCGGGTCTGCTGGCAGTCCTGAACTGACCGCGTGTGGGTCGATAGATGAGAGGCTTAGATGCGAAAATGTGAGTGCCAGTTTGTAGGGTTTTCCCCTGCGAGCGGATCCTCGCTTTCTTTCCTTGCAGACCTCAGATTTATCTTCCAGGTTAAAGGTCATGTCAGGAATAATGCTCAGCTCATTATTTATTAGAGTCTGGATGTCTGTACTTTCCACTTTTGTAGTGCAGTTCTCATCCTGGCTGGGTTCAAATGTTTTGAAGCTGTGAGTACAAGATCTGTTATTAGTTGGGTCAGTGGTTCCTACAGAAGTCCAGTCAAGAACACAGTCAGGGAGTACAGTCTGGCACTTTGGGCTTGAACCCCGACTGTCTGTACTTATGGGTAGAGAGTCCTGTATTGTTTCTTGAGTAATATCCAGGCTACCTACTTGTAGAAGATCTAAAAGCTTCACCAACTCTGTTTCACTACAGGCATTCGACTCGCCCAACTCTGACATTTCTCCATCTGGGCTCGTTGACTTAAAACTTGGTGGCTTACGCTGCTCAAGGCTTGTAGTAGGCCAGTCACCCAGAAAATCTAGCTTTTCTGGATTTAATCTAAACGCATTTTCACTGCTGTCCCGCTCTCTCTCATCCACCGGACTCATTTCACTTGAAGGACAATCACTCGGTTCATTTGCCGAGGCGTCTCCTCGCACCACCCCAGTGCGCTCTCGCTCCCTCCTAACCCGCTGGCCAATTGATGATCCCACATGCTGGTCTACTGCCCTCTCTTCCAGTAGCTCCTGCTTTCCTTTTATGCTCCAGTCATCATTCTCTGACAGTTCCATATACGTCTCCAGTTCCAAGTCCAACTCTGCTCCATCTTCTATCTCAAACAACGGGGCTTCAGCCTGTTCTGCAAAGTCCTCCAACAGATCTTTGTGAGTTCCATGGTTTTCAGGGTTTTTTTCTGCCACATCCACATCTGATGGACTGGGTTCGGATGAGGAAACGGCCAGCTGAGAGATGACAGGACGGTCACTAGGTTTATCAGAACGACCCTCTAGGTCAGAATGGCTTAAAAAAAACACAGGAAATAAGCATTCATGTGTGAAACCGATTAGAGATAAATAATTAATCAATGTCCAAATAAAATAACACTTTAAATGTGATGGATTTGATTACAGCAGAATAAAAGAATAAAACAATTCCACTACCAGGACTTCAAAACAAATGAATCCATAGAGGGTGGAAAATTGTGAAAGGACAAGAGATACAGAACCTTTAAATGTAGAAAATGTAAAAAAAAAAAAAAAAAAAAAAAAAAAAGAGTATGGCATAAAATACTCTCATAGTCTCCGAAAGCATTGCTCAATCAATGGTGGAAGGCCATCATGACCCAGATGCAGCAAAACAGGCTCAAGCAATGATACTACCACCACCATGTTTCTATCTACAGGCAGCAATGTTCTGCTTGCAGCCCTACATCACTGTTGTATAGTGTTCTGCTGATTGCTGACTCACAAACTTTAAACCCAGCCAATGTGGGAGAAGCCTTTAGTTGCTTGGAAGTTACCATTTTTCACCTTGCTCTTGGAGTGATCTTTGTTGGTTGACCACTTCCACAAACGTGTTTGTGACAATCAGCCTTTGCTTCCCTGTTCTTTAAATACATCATGGTGCCCACTCATGCCTGCCGGGCATCCCGTTGATTGAGCGCACTTGACCCGAATTTCACCCTCAAATCAATTGGTAATCCTAGAGGTTCACAAACTTTTTCCACTGACTGACAGTACACACACACACACACACACACACACACACACACACACACACACATATATATATATATAACATGTCTATAATGATTATACTCAGACTCACTGTGTCAGTGCTGGATCACACTGAGGAACCTCCACCCCGTATAATGCTGAGGGTTTGGGTTGGGAGGCCATTATGTTCTGGACAGTCACGTAGCGGTCCTGGTTATCCAGCATGCGCCGAATCTTCTCCTTAGTCACCCCATGTGACGTACGCCTACAGACAGGTTTGGAAAAAAGGGAAAGTCTGTAATTGCCACATTTTAATGGATTTCATGGTTCAGATGGTTTTCTCTACAGCATCCTTCCATTTCCAGCACCTCTGTTCAATGATTTTTTCCCCTAAGTGCACACCTTCAGATGCTCTAGTATGCTCTAGAGATCCAATCTCGGAAATGTTGGCAACCACCGTTCAAAAATTATGGTTCGTTGGAGACCCAGAGCCTATTTTTTCCTCCCAGTTTGGTCTCCTGAGGGAGAGTCTGTAGGCCAGCAAGTGCCTCTGCACACCTTTATTTCAGTGTTAGGAGACCGTACCACCTTTGCTGGCACTTCTACTCCAAAGGCAGGGATCAATCCCAAATCCAGCCTTCCCTCCATAAGACATGGCCAACTGTGTCTCTGGGGCACCAAATCCACCCAAGGACTTGGAACGATATGAAACCATTAAGTGCAGCGAATACGCAAAACAATGTCACTTGGGTGTTGAACGGCACCCAGCAGCAGGCCTTTAATTGGAATTAGGATAGTGTGCTGCTCTTATGACTAGGACAATGAAATTCAAAACGTTTTCATACTTCTCTAACTCCCGGGGTTTGGTTTTCCACCAGGTGGTTGGTTCCCGGAACAGCACCCTGTATTTGTATTTTAGTGCCTGAGAAAAAATTCAAGGGAACCAAAAGTCAGTGCGTTAGAAGCATGTGTGTGGCTCTTTCATCAATGAAAGTCCAGTGTATTTAAATTCCTAAATGTTTATAGGGATATGAGAGCATGATGTCCAGTCAAACGACACTTAAATAACCTCTAGAGCCAAACTACAGTAACATGAATACCCCCTACAGCTAAATTGTGTTCAACCATAAATAAATGCAGCCAATCATTTGGCTTACCATTGCAACGTAGGGCTTCATCTCCCAACACTGCATATTGGTGTTGTCTATAATTATAGGGTTAAGGCCTTTCTCAAACGCATCTTTTGCTGAAAATAAGATGGAAAATGAATGTTAATCGATGATGTGACTGCATCACTAGTATTTCTGTTAGACAAAGTAAAAGAAGAACAAACTGATCTCATTTACGAATGTTTAAGTGTCAACTGTTAAGTGTCAGAAAAATGGCCAGCCCCTTAGTGGAGCATCACAGAGCCACGTTTGAACAGCATAAACATTAACGTATGTGTCGTAAGGCATATTTTTATCTGCAGCTTCTCTTCTGTTCTATCAATTTTTGATAAGAAATATCAAATAAGCACGAGAGTTGCAAGTGATTTGCAGAGTGATAAAGAACCTCGGAGTTCATCTCCACTCTCTGGCTCAGCCTGACTCACCTGACTCGCTAAAATCTTTCGGCAGAAATGTTCAGAGGCCGTAATTCCGATGTATATTAGGTCCAGATCGTTGCCTGATGGACCTAAACACGTCACAATTGGAATCGACACATCTAGCTGGTATTCTACCAAGTTTTGTTCGGTTACAGGACTACTTTCTAGCTCCAGAATGGTTGAAAATGACTTGTATGAACAAAATCATGACTAAAACAATTTTTTTTTTTTACCTAACACAAATGTATACAGTCCAACCTAGTTATTTGGCTTCATATAATGAATAGTGAGCACTTTATGACCATATGGCCTTATGGTTTTTTTTATCCATTTTTTATCTGCGGATTGGACACGATCCCAGCTGTTTCGCTTAGTGTTAAAGACTAAAATATAAAATAAACAACCAGTACCTTAAATAAACTGCCAAATAAAATGGAAATGGAGGATGTAAGTAGAGGTAATGCCAAAATTTCTACTCATTTTCCTAATCACCATGAGTTATGGTGGGGATTCAGATATCAGAAAGACAACTGCTTGGCAAAGTAAAATCCAACAAACTCAGGCTGATGCTCACCTCGTCTATGGTTCCATGCATGGGCCTCTCCTAACAGGTCGGCATTATAATGGTACGCTCCTTGTCGGGTGAAGTAGTCGTCGGTGCTCAACACTATCCCACCTGGGTTTTGTTCCAGCATTGCACTGCGGAGACGGTATCAGGAACGTAATGTGAGTTTATGGGGTCAAATCCCATCAGCACCAAGCTGCTACTGTTGGGTCATTGGATAGTTTGCTTAGACTGTATACTCTCTCAACTGTACATCACACTAGAGAGGAGCAGCTGGAAATGAAACACCACTGTCTGTTAGAGGTCATAAATGCACCCATATCCACTGCTGCCTCCAGGTTAGATAGGAATGTTCCAGGAATGAGGAACATTTGCTTCGGGTAATAACATTCTAGGTCACCAAATCTATAATTAGACACCATCCTCATACCAACAAACAACTTAACGGGCATGCAAAGGGAAAACAAAGGCTTCTCTTTCTTCTAAACTCAAACGAAAGCATCTGGAGTTGCTGAGCCCAACTGGAACTGGGTTCCACTGTAAGTAAATCATAGCACTGGTTTGTATTCTCCAAGCTACACCATCTGTGGGGGATTGTGCCGCACTCCTAATTGTATCTCATCTTGTATCCAGGCTAGAGGCGGCCCAGCAGGGTACTAGAGCTTCCTTTCACTTAAATATTATCATCACTTACATATAATCATCATCACATTCACACACACAAAGTTTCATTTGATAGCAACAACATCCTGTTGCCTAATTTTTTTGTCAATGAGGGAACCTGGGTGCGATATTTTTTGTCGACAAGTAAATATCATTATATTTAGATCCAAGTCCAAAGCTGGCTTGACTAACTGCGTCACCAGTTTAACCCACATACTGTAGGTAGCTGGTTTTCTAGCAAGTTGCATTCAGTTGCGTGGCTACTTTCTAGCTGCAGACGCTCAGTTCAGCAAGGCTGCAAATCACTCGTGTACGAGCAACATCTAAAATGCGACCAACTGTATGACCGTGACAAATCTTCAGAAATGCTAGAATTAAGTTTGTTTGCGTTACAAATGAAATTAAGACGATAAACTGCAAGGTAAATACAGCCCTACAGGCGTGACCCAAAACTCGCTCGTCTCCATCGCAGCCTTATTTGATTAGAGCTTCACAAACAGAGGCTGATATCAAGAAAAATGAGACACAAGCATTGGCTATTTACCTGGCAAGTGTGGTTTTGCCTGATCCTGGAGCCCCTCTGAGCAGCACCAGTACTTGGCCCTCCAGTCTGAGGTTCCTCGGGAACATGTTGAGAACAGAAGCTGGGGGCTTCGGAGGGACAGGAGCCACAGGCCCGAACGCCAGAGTCCTGGAGGCCAGATTTTTCATCCACACGTTTGGGGCTTGCACGACAGGCTTGATAAATATGGGATCGTCCCTGTGGGGCTGAAACTCTTGAGCATGGATGTTTAAGGAAGCACGGGCCCCTTCGAGATGTAGCCCTGGAGGCACCTGCCTCGTAAACGGATCAGGTCTTCTGTATTCGTTAAAGGCAGAAGGTCTTGAAGGAGCAGAGCCGCAATTAGAGGCCAAGTGACTAAAATCGACTGAGACCTCACTCTTCTGGGGCAAATATACACCACCTAAACTGAGCTCGTTTAGGGGGGAAGCACATTCTCGGATTCCAGCGGTGTAGGGACCTTGCTTGCCGTCGCCGTCAGTATCTAACAGATCGAGCTCCAGCAAAGCTTTCTGCTCAGTAGGGGGGTTCTGAGCCATAGGCAAGGATGACGCCTTTGCTTGGGGCATCATTAAAGTCTCGAGTTCCTGATCGATGAGCGAATCAAATTCTTCGGTTAGGCGTGTCGTTTCTGGGCTGGGCTCTCGCCGAGATTCTGACGACTTTCTGGACGGTTCTGTAGGTGAGTGAAGAGACTTGAGGAGAGCAGCCGCCATCTCAAACTCGGACGTCAGCACAGACGCTGTACTGTTACTTTCAACTCCATCAGACAGCTCCAGGAGAGAATCCATAGCATTCTCCACTGCGGGACAGAGATAAAATGGCAAAATGAAAATGTTTCAACTGAACCTCAAACGCAAGGGAATACTTCAAATGTTAACGTGGGCTGAAGTTACCATGGTTAGAAACGGTTACTTGGATAAAAATTTTACATTTTCTCCTGAGATCATGGATGGAGATTCAAACTATTTGAGACACTTCCAAAGAAATCCTTTTTCTTTCCGTCTACCCACCAAAGTTGGGCTCTCAGTTTATTGGACGATTGGTTTCTATGATCACATGAGCAGTCCGTGCAAAAGTCTTTAGCCACCATTACATTAGATAGCTTTAGCAACGGTATAATGACCATATCACAATCATGGACTCCACTCAGTAGGTGGCACAATGGTTAAGGTACTGGAGTACTGAAGAGAAGGTTGAGGGTTCAAATCCCAGCTCTGGTGACAGAATCAGCCACCATAGTTCCCTGACCTTTAGGAACTATAGACAATTATCAAACCCTGTCAGGTTTCTTACAGTTCGTTCCCATACACCATGAAAAAGGTTCCTACTTTAATGGGTCTGTTCAATTTAAAAGACAAAATACACACTTTTGGAAACTCAGACCTGTACATTTGTAGATTTTGCAGCCGTAACATGTTTTTGTAAGATAAGCCATTTGTTGTATTCTAATTTTGGTTGCATGTCTGATTTATCTACATTTTTCAATGGGATATTAAGAGAACCAGGCACAAAAAATCTGATACATATTTAAGCAATAATACACTCAAAGTCATGCTTTAACGTCAGATATTGCCCATTTCCATTATCTCTGTTTAGGGTTAGATTTTAAGATAAAGAGGACAGAAAAAAGATTCAATATTAACACTGAGAGAGGTAAAATAGTTCAATTATCTCAGCATTCGTCTGTCAAACCATCATCATCAGACTCTGGGAAAAGAACAAAGAACTAAGAAGAAGCTACAATATGAAGAGCCCAGGATGTTTGATTTATTGTAGTGACTTCATTTATCTTTGATCCAAATCCTTACAGGGCTTCATTAATAGCTCCAGATAACGAATTTAAATCCAAACTAAGGTTTTTAAAGATGATAGATTTTATAAACTCATTAGAGTTAGTGTTACTGGATTAGAGATTCTAAATGAGTTCTAGCTGAAACTCTTAATATTAAAGGGAGAGTTATAGATCATCAGCAGCTTCATCAGCTTTAAGATCTGGACTTAACAGATCCATGA
>JAVSBU010327998.1:0-11146 GCA_033118015.1 Loricariichthys derbyi | reverse complement strand
ATAAAAGTCCATAAACTTATTTTTTAATCTATGTATTTTTTGTTTTTATTGCATAAATACAAGTTTTATTATTTATCTATCAAAGACAAGTGTATAGACAACTCTCTGTTCTCATATAAGTATAGCGTTTACAGACCGCCTGCTGTAGTGTGCATGGGATTTGGTGGTAAATCCGATTTAAACAAGCTTTATGAATATTAATGAAGTATATATAAATATATATTATATATAATAAATATTTGATTGGCCTATCCAAGGGTGTAAACAAAAATTTGCATATGACGTCTATAACTCTAGAAAATAGTTCCCAAAGTTGATGCCATTTCATTACATTAACCACTAATATTATTATTAATATGGTTATATTTATTGACAGTCGAAGCTTAGTAGAAGAATTTAAACCGATGGTACCTTTCTTAAAGCAGGCTCTGATAATAGCATTTACAATGAAATGGCACCACCCGCAGGTTTGACCTCGAAATTGACAGGTGGAGCCGCCATGTTGTTTCAACGGTAGCCAAACAGCACTGCGGAAAACCTCCGTTATTCATATTATTATTAACCGAGCTCATGCATGAAACTTGGATGTTTTCAATCGGTAAATACATTTTATTCGTATTTCTGTGTTATTTCATTTCTACTTCGCTTACTAGTTCAAGAAAATCTATTTTTATAATGATCATATCCAGAATGAAACCGATGTAAACAGACAGTTAATTTTCTGTTTTTTGGTTCAAAACACTTATTGTTTGTATAAGGAGACAAAAATAAACAAAAAAAAATGGATTCTACATGAAGAATTTCTGTATTCCAATTTCTATATAGATATCTTTATTAGAAATAAAATTATGACCAAAAAACAACAACAAAAAAACTAAAACAAAAAACCAAAGATAATCACTGTGCAGGGTCCATGATTCAACAGGATGATCCATTATATTTAATAATGGAAGAAATTCACCAAAAAGCACAAAACACACAAATTTTAAATCTTCATAACTTTTGAACCAGTAAAGATATTTTAAAAATTTACAAACTATCTTGTCTTTTCAAGTGCTAGAAATTGATATATAGAAACATGATATTTGTACAAAAAAATAAAAAATGGTCTGGGTTGCTAATTCAATTACTGAGATAAAATGCAGTTCTCTTTATTGGATTTCATACTCCAATTTCCAGACCAGGAACTAATCTGGGAAAACTGGGAGCATTCTGTTTACATGACCACTTGAGTAATGGGATAACTGCAAAAGTCTGATTATAATCAGATTATTAAATTGCATGTATACTTAGATTTTGACTCTGATTCTAATTATCTGATTCTGATTCACTGGGGCTGACTCTCTGACTCTATTATGTAATACTGATTCTCTCACTCTGATATTATGACTCTGATTCACTCGTAATTTCAAATTCAGTGGCTCTCTAACTCACTGACTCTGATTTTGATTCACTGATGATGTTCTCTGGCTCTGTTATCTAATATTGATTCACTGACTCTGAGATTCTACTCCATGCACTGGCTCTTTACACACTGACTGCAATTCTGATTCTCTTGTGCTGATTCTCTGACTCTTTATTATCTGATTTTCTGAGCTAAACAAATGCACAGCATATTCTTCGCATTAAGACCCGTTGAGTCCGTCAGAGGTTTGATGTGTTTACTGAATGTCATGCCAGTGAAATACGATCCTATTAACCAACGTGTCAGAAATGACCTTTACTCCACATCTCAGTCACACTTTATTAAAGATCAGCTAATAAAGCAAAAAAGGCACGTGGCATATCGAGTCTGGCATAGCTCAGATTTATGAGAACTGAAGTTTGGATCCATCCAGCATTACTGTATTAATACAAATAAAAAAAGTTCAAATGAAAAGTTTTTCAGGAAACTTTCATGTAGAAAGAACTGAATCCGCACATTTTACATATAACAAAATGTCTCGTTTGAATGGAGGTGTAAATGTTTTGCTTTTTTCTCCTTTTTGTGAACTTAAATATTTTTAAATTAAAATAATGGAAATAGCACGTAATTTATAATAAAATAAACTAGGATCTACCATTGATTTCAAGCTCTGCATTGCCGCCTTTGACCAGAGAGGGCGGCAGAGGACTGCAGTGCAAGCTGACTTGTCATGCTTGTGGAAAATACATTTCCCAGAATGCTTTCTGGACTAACCAACTCACAACTTGCATCTGTAGGGCAGTGCATAAAATCGTGGACTAGTTCACTGCTGCACCTTTGTAGAGGGATAGCCCTTATCGCATTGTGTGTGAGAGAGAGTTTCTTGAAAAGAAAAGAAAATAAAGAAAGAAATGCATGCTAATGAGTACTAATCATAACGAAAGAAAGTAGAGATATAACAGAAACAGAGATGTAACAGAGATGTGAGAGAGAAAAACTGAAAGCTGAAGATATAGCTGGAAAGACAAAGTTTGGGATATTATAAGGGGAAGAGATAACACAGAAAATAAGACTGATTAATGATTAAGAAGTGAAACCAGAAGACATTTTAAAGGGAGGGACTGATTTTTAAAGTCTAACCAAAATAAGAATATTAAACAAAAGAAAGTTAAATAATTTGTTAAATGCTGGTCGGGCAAGAAACAAAATTAATATCTTATTAGAGAACTAAAAGGCATAACCAACTCATTTAAGAGTAATTTGAAGGAAAGGGATTAATGTAAGTTCTATTTGAAGAAAGAAATGAAAATGTAAGATTTATTTGAGTTAGGTTTACCAGGAGAACCATTTCAGCCTCTTTCTGTGGATGCCATTTTTCATGTTTTATTATTTCAAGATACTGTATCTACTAGGTGAGCTTGCTCATTGCTGAAGTTCTTCTCTCTCTGCATAAAGATGTATGAAAAATAATACATTTTATAATAAGTATCTTTCTTTATAGTATATTCATGTTCTTAAAGAAGAACCTTCATCTTTCGGACCTCCCAATAAGCTGGTTTTGCCCCCCAGTGCTCCCTGGGACTGAAACCAGCTTGGTGCTCTGCACCTGGGTTTATGTTGTATAGAATAGGCTAACATTTTAAAGATGTTCTGAGGTGCTTCAACCTTAACATCCCATAAGGTGAAAACCCATTTTCCTTTGCTCTGACTTCATGGAATCCTTTAATCCACATTATTATGAGTTTGACAGCACAGGTGAAACTAATCTACTCCTCTCAGAAGAGGAAACCTTTCAGCAAAACCACAAGCACTCGACTCCGTGTCAAAGTGTCCGTGAAGAGGCAAATTAGAGCATAATTACCCACTTCAGCGCCCTCCAGCATCTCGTGTTTATTTTACGACCCCATCATGTCTGAATGCAGGGTTTCTCTTTGTCAACCACAAATCCATAATGACGACGCTCACGACTGATATCATCATTACGTTTACACCTGTGTATATGCACGCGGTCTGCAGAATAACAGGAGGCTGCAGTTATACAGGAGCTATGATTTAGATTTATCATTATTTCTAGTTAAACATTTAGGTTTTTTCGCTATTAAGAAATCAGAGTGAAATTGTATCATTTAAAGGGGATTCAGTTCAAAGTTGGTGGATTTTCACCCATGCGTCTTCCTTTAATAGCACTAGTGACTATGCTGACCCAAAGGGGCGGAGCTTTGTATAGCAATGCTTTAGAGCTATGGAGGGGGTGATAACTGTAGTTGAGTCTAAGTATGATATTTTATATACGGTTTGTATAATCCAAAATGGTTATTAAACCATATGCAAATGTGCAGCAGCCTTTTTTATGGATATGCCATTTTTCAAAATAATCACCAGCTTTTCACTGTCTGTCAACAAGCTTTCATATTCCCTACTTCAAAATATTTTAGGCTGAGCTGAGAGCGACGGTTGCACCTCTGCATTTAAGACTTCATCATATGATTTTGGAGAGCATCAACAGTATGGGCAGTGGTGTGATGACGTGCAACAACACAACACCTTCATGGCCGACACTTGTGTAACCTTCTTTATCCAGCCATTCCCACTTATTCATGACCAAATGCTTTCTCGATACCACGCACAAAGTTTTCGATAAATGTCAGCGCTGGGCACACCCTCAGACCCCAACAAACGAATCACTACATGCTGCTCTTCTTTCGTACAAATCACAAGTGGGGTAGCTGTTGTTCACAACTGAATTGAACACATTAAAACCTACAGAGCAGTGACTGGGTGAGAGAATGACCTCATATGGAAAGTGTTGATCAGACAGTGCAGCCCAACTAAAGCTTTAATAAACTGGAGTGTGGATTAGACACAGGATGCAAGCAAGGACAACCCTTGAAGCTTGATCCATCATAAGGCACATCCACTCCGAGGGCATCGAGGGCACTTTGGGAAACATCAGTTAAACTAAGACATGTATTTGGAATGTGGGAGGAAACTGGAGTGCTCACATGGACACGGGGAGAACATGCAAACTCCACACAGTTAGAACCATGGGAGAAATAAGAACATTTTTCCTTATTTTACATACATAAAACACTGAACACTGGCTGTAACCTGTGGCTTCCCGTAATGAGAGTTCTTAAAAAAGAAACCCTTCTGTTTAACTCTGTTCGTATCTGGTGTTGTTTCAGCAATTCTGCTCAATCTGAACGGTACGGCACGACTGCTTCATCCAAGGTAACGGCCGTAATGGGAAAATGAAAAAACAGTCAGGAACATTTTGTGCAGAAAAGCAGTTATGCGGTTCGGCATTTTCGGCATTATCTTTCAATAAGCAATCAAAATGAAGGCAGTAAGGAGCTGATGGCGATCTTAAGGAGTCAGTCGATGGCAAAATGAGTCAATCAGACAAACAGACACGGACAGGTCGAGTGCGCCGCGTTCACCTCGCTTTCCTGTGCTGCTTAAGACTTTCTTCGTGGTCCTAATGTAAGCGGATGCTTGGGCTTCATTGATTTTTTTGTAAATCAGAGCCTTTCATCCTGTCGTTGGGCTTTTTGGCGATATGGGGGACCCTTTGAAAACGTGCCTAAGCCTTGATTGGGCCACAACAAGCCCACAAGATACGATCTTTACTATACATACCCATTATAGACACCATGCTGAATTATAATCTCAGAACTAATCTAAGGACATAAATGGACTTGCATTACTACTTACTTTCCTGTAGTTTGCCCAATGTTGGCACCTGTGTTGGCACCTTTCTGAGGTGCACATTCCTGTGACTAAAAGACATAGTGTAGCCCATCCACCTCAAGGTTAGACAGTTGTACTGAGTTTCTGTAACCTTTCCACCAGCTCGAGGGTGAAAAACCTCAGATATACAGTAGAAGTTATAGAAATATGATTAGACAAATGTGTTTATATATTCTGTGTCTTATATGCAGAGGTGGAAAAACGATATCAACAAGATTATGCTAAAACAAGTTTTATATATAGGCATATCGATCTATAAACACAGTCCTAAAGGTGATGTGCCCACAAACTTCTTCGTGTATTAGAAGAGGTAAAAGACGAAACGCCACCAGGCAGTAGGACTGTAGATTTTTTAACTCAGAAGTTCTGTAATGGTATAAACAGCAGGCCGTTTTGCAGCCGGAGGCAAAACCCTGCACTGAGCTCAGAAGTCCTGCAGTGGCTCTGATGTACGGCTGAAGAAAGAGAGTTTATCAAGCAGCTTCACAATCTTTATGAAGCCAAGAAACAGTCTGAAACCTCTACAGAAAGGCTGAGCGAACAAGAGATGAGCTTAGAGAAGCAGATTTATAGTTAATAATAAAGTATTAATTAATAATATTAATCATGAGGATCCTGGGAGACGAAAATACTATGTATTTCCTATAACAAATAAAATTTACAATTATCCAACCAAATAGTAAATGTAATTAAAGTTAATTAACCTATTTATTTTAATTTATTTAAAGTTTTTTAATTAAATTTAAATCAATTATTTAAATAAACAATGTAACTTTTTATAAGATTATAAAATTATAAGATAAATTGTGAGTTATAAATAAATTCAGATTGCAATTCTCTTTTCTGTCAGCAGGTGTCACAAGGGTTTGCTTATACTAGTTTTCAATCATTCAGACATGAATAAGATATACATGAGAGACATTTTTATTTTCTGTTTGGATTCTTTTATTCTTGGCCATTACAGTAAAAAGAAATAAATCAGATGGACCTTCAGTGGTAAATTATTTTATTCTATATACTATTTATTCATTATTTACTTACCAATTTATTTATTAATATATATTTCAATTTAAGCTGCATATTTATTCATATACAATTATTTATTTGTCATCCATGTCTTATAAAATACTATTTTTATTTATAATATTTATTGAGTTACTTATCATCATATTTTATGTCTGTTTTTATTTCAATTTAAACCATTTATAAAACTAAAATTTAATTTATTATTTAAGCTGCATTTATTAATTTTTTTTACGTTCCAGCTATTTATTTAATTTTAATTACTCATATATTGTTTTCTTCTCTATTTCTAAATTGTTTTTCATTATTATTTTTGTAGAATTAAGTTTAATTTATATTTATAAACCACTAAATTATATTATATTGTACATGAATTAATTATATTATAATTAAAGCAATTTATTTATTTTCAGTAATGTTCTGAGGGAAGTTTCCATGGTTTTCCTTCTTACACATTCTAAGGATGTGAATTAGGTTAGTTATTGTCTCTAAAGTGTCGCCTTGTGAGTGTGTGCCCTGTGATGTACAGGAACCCTTTGTATTGATGGTTCCCATTTTGTACAGTGGCTGCTGGTTAGCAAAGTCTCGGTGCTCATTCATTAAAATCTGCAGATCTGTGATATTTAAGTTTGTTCACTGAAGCTGCCGACCAAATCATCCAAATCTTTGCATGAGTTTGTACTTGGCAGAGGGCTGAAGATTCACTTGGCTCTCTAACTTGTTACCTGGAGAGAAACACTGATTCACACAGTATCATCGAGATATTTAATCAGACAGAAGAAAGATCCTCATTTCATACACACTGAGACACAGGAGACATTTGGACATCCCCCTACCTCTGTACTCCATCTCTCTGTTTCTGAGGCCTGGGGGTTTATTTGGCCTTCGCCTAAGGGACCTGCAGTCTTCAATAAATTACACACATTGGCTGCTGCTGACTGAGTGAAGCTCTGAGCCTGCAGGAACCAAAACAGCTGAATGAGGATCTGTTTTAATTGCTGCTTATTTATTTATGTCAGCTTTACTTATTTATGCTTCATTGCTGAAGACGTTTTGGGCCTTTTCTTCAGGGTGTTACAATGGATACTGCCTCATCCAGACGTTTGGTACCCTTGGTCAAGTGAAAAGAAGTTAACACATTCTTTTTTGTGTTATTGTCGTTTATTTTTCATTCAGATAATAAAAAACAGATAAATCTGTTTCTCTGGGCAAAAGTTCCTGGTTATTGTCCCTGTTCCTCTGAGCAGGAGTTCCTGATTCTTGTATATGTTCCACTAGGCAGGAGTTCCTGGTTCAAGGCTCTGTTCTTCTGGGCAAAGGTTCCTGGTCCTTGTCCCTGTTCCTCTGAGCAGGAGTTCCTGGTTCTTGCCCCTGTTCTTCTGAGCAGGAGTTCCTGGTTCATGTCTCTGTTGCTCAGGGCAGGAGTTCCTGATTCTTGTCCCTGTTCTACTGAGTAGGAGTTCCTAGTTCTTGTACAAGTTCCTCTAGGCAGGAGTTCCTGGTTCAAGGCTCTTTTCCCCTGCACAGGAGTTCCTGGTTCTTGTCCCTGTTCTACTGAGCAGAATTTCCTGGTTCGTGTGTATGTTCCTCTAGGCAGGAGTTCCTGGTTCATGTCTCTGTTACTCGGGGAAGGAGTTCCTGGTTCATGGCTGTGTTACCTTGCACAGGAATTCCTGGTTCTTTTCCCTGTTCTTCTGAGCAGTAGTTCCTAGTTCTTGTCCCTGTTTTACTGAGCAGGAGTTCCTGGTTCTTGTGTATGTTGCTCGGGGCAGGTGTTCCTGGTTCTTGTCTCTTTTTGTCTGAGCAGGAGTTCCTGGTTCAAGGCTCTGTTCCTCTGGACAAAAGTTCCTGGTTCTTGCCCCTGTTCTTCTGAGCAGGAGTTCCTGGTTCATGTCTCTGTTGCTCAGGGCAGGAGTTCCTGATTCTTGTCCCTGTTCTACTGAGCAGGAGGTCCTAGTTCTTGTACATGTTCCTCTAGGCAGGAGTTCCTGGTTCAAGGCTCTTTTCCCCTGCACAGGAGTTCCTGGTTCTTGTCCATGTTCTACTGAGCAGAAGTTCCTGGTTCTTGTGTATGTTCCTCTAGGCAGGAGCTCCTGGTTCATGTCTCTGTTGCTCGGGGAAGGAATTCCTGGTTCAAGGCTGTGTTACCCTGCACAGGAATTCCTGTTTCTTGTCCCTGTTCTTCTGTGCAGTAGTTCCTGGTTCTTGTCCCTGTTTAACTGAGCAGGAGTTCCTGGGTCTTGTGTATGTTTCTCTAGACAGACGTTCCTGGTTCATGTCTCTGTTGCTCAGGGCAGTTGTTCCTGGTTCTTGTCTCTTTTTGTCTGAGCAGGAGTTCCTGCTTCAAGGCTCTGTTCCTCTGGACAAAAGTTCCTGGTTCTTGCCACTGTTCTTCTTAGGAGGAGTTCTTGGTTCATGTCTCTGTTGCTCAGGGCAGGAGTTCCTGGTTCTTGTGTATGTTTCTCTAGGCAGGACTTATTGGTTCTTGTCTCTGTTGCTTGGGGCAGGTGTTCCTGGTTCTTGTCTCTTTTTGTCTGAGCAGGAGTTCTTGTTTCAAGGCTCTGTTCCTTTGGGCAAAAGTTCCTGGTTCTTGCCACTGTTCTTCTTAGCAGGAGTTCCTGGTTCTTGTCCCTGTTCTACTGAGCAGGAGTTCCTGGTTTATGTCTATGTTGCTCAGGGCAGGAGTTCCTGTTTTTTGTCTCTGTTCAACTGGACAAGAGTTCCTGGTTCAAGGCTCCTTTCCCCTGCACAGGAGTTCCTGGTTCTTGTCCCTGTTTTACTGAGCAGGAGTTCCTGGTTCTTGTGTATGTTTCTCTAGGCAGGAGTTCCTGGTTCATGTCTTTGTTGCTCCGGGAAGGAGTTCCTTGTTCTTGTCCCTGTTCTTCTGAGCAGGAGTTCTTGGTACATGTTTGCATTGAACCAGACCAGAGTTCCTCGGTTCACTTCTGTTGCCTGTTGTAGTGACCCATAATAATAGCCCAAAGCCAATATTGGGTCTGGTTCCCCTGTGGGTCTGAATGCCAGGTTCTTATGAGCAGCTTCTAAAATCAGGGTTGAGTTTTGGCTGTAATTATTTACTCTTTGTCTATTTGATAAGCTGTGATTGGTACCAGAGATAAATATTTTTTGAGAAGCAAAAAATGTGAATCCTGTCTTAATAAGTTAAATATATACAAAAAGGAATCATCATATAGAGTTTGCTTTGCTTCACTTAGGGCACATAAACTTAGTATTTACTCTTACTTTACTTTAGCATCTAAACATCCCATAATGTATGACTGGGTCTAAATGGATCGGCATTAAAAATATGTCCTTTTTTTAAATATACGCTGTTTCTTTTTTGCCCCTGCCTGTTGCATCACACATGGTGCCACCTACATCACCCACATCTCCTGTCCTCCTGTCATGAAAATGTGTGCAATCGCACATATTTATAAATATTATATTCTATTTATACTCTTTATCATTTTATCAGTATGATTCTCTTCTCCTACTGTGAGCCACCGGGGGAGTAAAGGATTATTCAGGTGGACTCAGGTGTGGCTCCTGCTCGGGTCGGTGCCCATAAAGCCTCAACCTCAATCTGAAAGGGATTATTAAAATAAACGATTGTCGTCTTATACCCATATATTTATTAACATTATTATTATTCCTAAGTGTTTGTAGTTTGTAAACTTTAATTCATTATGACTTAGCACTGATAAAGTTTATAGAGTTTGTGCAGCACAGAAATTTTAATTTCTTAAATTCTAGCTAAACTTTCTGCTTCAGATCAGGACAGTGACTACGTTCAATTAATTACATATAATTTAAAATTAAAAAAAGATCTAAACCATCTCTCAGGTGTTTAATATTCATGAAATTAATCATGGATAAACACTAACATTCCACAAACAACATGCTGTGATGAAAATACCAAATCAGTAATTAACCTAAACTATCACTGCTCAGATTGGGGAGAACTTACTAATGCATTCCTAAAAGCAATTTTATCACTTAAACAAATGCTTGCAGCAGGTTAATTGGATGGGAATTAGAAGAAAGATTATGATAATTAATGCTTCCTCATAAGCTGATCTTAGTCTGGGAATTATGGGACTGTGGACCAGAGCTGGAAAAACAGATAAATAAATAAATATAAAATAAATATATGCATACTGTATATGCACTTTATTATTAATATTGAATTAATAATAATAATAATAATAATAATAATAATAATAATAATAATAATAATAATAATAATATTAAAAATACATTATTTTAGGGTATTAATTAACTGACCACATACACTAAATGAAGAAAGACAAATATACACATTTATATTAATATATATTAAAAAGTATAAAAATAACAGCTATATTTCTTATTGTTAAATAATAAAAGCTAATTAATAAAAAAACGCAACCATACAAATACTAAAAAAAATTATAATAAATAATCTACATGTTCATTTACTAATAGCAAACATACAGAATGTCACATTGTCAAATTAAGGCGTCGTGTCCAATTAATTTTATATACAGTAAAAAACAGGGAGTGTAAAAAAAGACACATTTAGTGCCTACGATGTGATTTATGATGGCTAAAAGGGTTGTTTTTGGTTAAAAAATGAATTAATGCCAGGATATGCCAGGTATATTCTGTACGATTAGCACAGTCGTGCCCAGAATGAACCTGCGAGAGGACCTTCTGTAGATTGTAAAGCAAAATAAAAGTCACCCAAAAACAGATTATAAGTAAAAACTCTTACTATAATAGTTTTTAAGGTGCTGTCACAGTGCCATTTGCAAATGAGGTGCGAATTAAACGTCGATTTTCTGCAGTCCTCCGTAATGGGATCTACTCCGAACGAGTCAAAACAAGAACGGATGAATTGCGATTTAATTGCGCATGCATTGCGAACAAAGCAGGACGTCCCACGAGTGAATTGCAGACTGTATAAGCTGCCTGCTCCTGCCACTGAAC
>JAVSBU010327891.1:0-11147 GCA_033118015.1 Loricariichthys derbyi | reverse complement strand
GGTGCCTAAATATGCAAATGATCCTGTAGTAAAGCATGATCTGTTTGCCTATGTACACTCCTGGGGATTAACCAACGGTATACAGGGCTTTTTAAGCGGCAGCAGAACACTGCCATTCTCACCCGCATTTTAACAAGTGATTGTAAGTGATAGAACTGTGTATTAATCCATGTTGCCTGACTTGTGCCGGATGCTACGGCGTCAAAACATCACTTTATTCGGCAGATTTAGCGGCGTTATATGGCGATGAAAACGCCGGCCAATTTGCTCCACACCTTTCCACCGCGAAAACAACCAGAACTACCGCAAACTTTGGTCTATGTACTACCCACCGACTAAACCATCTATGTGTAAACGGGGCTTAACAGCCAAGCATGGAAGGCTGAGAAGCTCATTGGGCATGTGTCATTAACAGCTAAACCTGGAAGGCTGAGAGTTGTGTAGATCATGTGGGATTAACAACTAAGCCTGGAGGGCCGAGAAGTGTGTGTAGCACATAGTGTTAATGGGTGAAGCCTTAACTGCTGAGAAGCATGAATAGCACATAGCGTTAATGGGGGAAGCTTTAAAGGCTGAGAGGTGCAAGTAGCAGCTAATGATGTAGCGAACATAAACAGCACACAAGGCTGCGGTAGTGGCTATCAGTCAGCAATGGTAGTGGCCAATGGTTAGCAATGGTATTGGCTATCAGCATTGCAAAAATTAATGCAGAGGTGACATCCAGAGTTGTGTGGAGTTGCATCCGTATGCATTTGGCATAGCGGAAGGGTGGAGTGCACCAGTCCAGGAAGTGTCTCGAGTCGAAACCGAAAGTAAATCAATGTGCTGCTAAACCCTGCTGCTGCATGCCATGGGACTTGGATCCAGAAGCGGAGCAATACCGACGGTGTGCGGGCCTTACCGTGAAGGGAGTATAATGGTGCCATACAGTATTGCTCGTGCTTCTGGCTTTTAAAGTGCTGTCTGCTGGTAGCATCAGAGCACAGCCATTACATTATGGCACGGCTGCTTCACCGGTTCTATTCCCTGCCAATTTCATGCCCAAAGAGTCCCCTGCTGGTGAGGTGCAGGACTTGAATGGATATGGACAGTAATTTATCATTCTGTGACATGATAGATTTGCAGACGAATGAGGACTGACAAAGAAACATTTATTTAAACAAACGAGGAACTTTAAACAAACCGAAAACAGGACGCTAATGAAACAAAAGGCTACATACAACATACAGGGCAAGGCAAATTGTAGTCAGACAATCAGGCTTCAATAACCAGTAAACAGAGCAATAGAGATAGGCAGAGGCAAGGTCAAAGAACAAGGCAGCAAAGTCAACAACCAGAATAGCAAAAAAACAGGATAGATAACGCTCAGTAAGGTTCGGAGAAAGAGGCAATACTTCGCACAGAAGCATGGGAGATCGGGGCTCAAGTAGACGCCAAAATTAAAACTCAGGTGAAGCTTGTTTGTTACTCAAGCCAATCTCCTGTGACTTGCTGAGGCCTCCCAGCAGTGCATGCTGGTAAGTGCAGTTCCCAGGAGCGGGACAGGGAGGCTTGGAGCCTATTGTGACAATGCTCCTCCCCAAAAAGTCTGTGAAGGCAGCAGAATGAGGCCGCCCCCGGCGAACACCACCAACACCCGCTGAACCTCCTCTGGGAGGGCCCCGAGGCCGACCTCTAGGGCGGGGTGCCAGTTTCTCGGGGTGATGGGTGTGAAAATCGGTGAGCAGACCAGGATCCAGAACATCCCTGGCCGAGACCCAGCACCGCTCCTCCGGCCCATAACCCTCCCAGTCAATCAAGTAATGGATGCACCACTCTCGCTTTCTGGAGTTCAGAATCTGGCGAACGGCATATATGGGGGTGCCATCCAGATCCAGGGTGGGTGGTGGTGTCGTCCCGGGCGACAACTCGTCCAAAGGGCCCTGAATGACTGGCTTAAGGAGGGAAACATGAAAAGAATTAGAAACCTGATATTCAGGCAGTAGCTTTAGCTTATAAGTGACCTCATTAATCATTTTTTAATAGCAAAGGAACCATTATACTTAGCTTCGAGCTTTTGCTTGCCCTCCTTAAGCCTGAAGTCCTGAGTAGACAGCCAGACTCTGTCGCCAATCTGGTAGGAGGGAGTATTGGACCTATGGCAGTCCGCCTGGGCCTTCTGCCTCTCAACAGCCCTCTTAATGTGCTTGTGGGTCTGCTCCCAGACCTGCTCGCTCCTTTGCATCCAGCCATTTACTGCAGGGATGTTGGTTACCATCCCCGTCCATGGTGCAAGAGGAGGTTGGAAGCCCAGGATGCACTGAAAAGGAGTGATACCTGTGGACTCACTCCGTAAAGAGTTTTGAGCAATTTCTGCCCAAAGCAGATATTTAGGCCAATCTGTTTGATTATTACTAGAAAAAGTTCTCAAAAACTTACTCACCTCCTGGTTCGCTCTCTCGCACTGACCCTTTTTATATTACTAGAAAAATCTGTTCAAACAATACCTGAGCTGTCTCCCAGGCAATGGGTAGGGCCTTAAAGGAGACAAACCTCACTGCCTTGGAGAAATGGTCCACAAACGTGATAATGGTGGAATAACCATCAAACTTGGGAAGATCGGTGACGAAGTCCACCGCTATGTGAGACCAGGGGCATGTTGGGATAGGGAGGGGGTCTTGTTTTGTGCGCACACCGCACAGGATGCCATGAACCTGTGTATGTCACGGTGCATGGTCTTCCACCAGTAGCGTTGACTAATGAGCTGTCGGGAGCACGCTGCTCCGGGGTGGCCAGCAGATACTGACAAATGGGCCCAGGTAATTAACGCCGCATGGTGGGGAGAATGCATGTAGAGCTTGTCCCCAGGGCATTGTTTTGGAGCAGGATGCTCCCTCAAGGACTTGGCGATTCTCCAGTCCAGGTCCCACTGAATGGTGCTTATGTTTACCGAGAGGGGTAAAATACTCTCCGGTACTTTATGGGCTTCTGACCCCTTATCCTCCTGATAATATCTGGAGAGGGCGTCCACCTTGACATTCTTGGAGCCCATCCGGAAGGTAATGTTAAAATTGAATCTGGCAAAACACAGAGACCACCGAGCCTGGTGAGAGTTGAGTCTCTTGGCCCCCCTAAGGTACTTGAGGTTCTTGTGGTCAGTGAGGACCATAAATGGAAATCTGGCCCCCTCGAGCCAGAGGAGCCACTCCTCTAGGGCTAGCTTGATAGCCAGCAACTTTCTGTCCCCAATGCCGTAATTATGTTCAGCTGGAGATAGCTTCTGGGAGAAGAAGGCTATAGGGTAAAGCTTCTCTGGTCTCCCCTGACGTTGAGAAAGTGGCCCCCGCTCCAATTTCTGAGGCATCCACCTTGACGACAAAGGCATGCTCAGGATCAGGGTGGTGGAGGATGGGAGCCATGGTAAACACCTTCTTGAGACTCTTATAGGCCGACTCGGCCTGGGAGTTCCACATCAGCTTGCGGGGGCCACCACGCAGAAGGGCCATTATGGGAGCTGCCACCGAGGTATGGTTCTGGATGAAGCGTCGGTAGAAGTTGGCAAATCCCAAAAAACGTTGTAGGTCCTTCACTGACCTGGGGGTCGGCCAACTGGTTACTGCCTCGACCTTCTGGTGCCTCATGAGGATGACTCCGGTACTAATGTGAAAACCTAAATAAAGAGATAGACCGGGTGTGAAACTCACATTTCTCGAGTTTGATGAGTAAATTGTTCTCTAATTGTCTGTGAAGGAGCGTGCACACGTGCTGCACATGGGTCTGCAAGTCCAGAGAGTACACCAAGATATCGTCGATGTAGGCTATAACAAACCTGTCCAGCATGTCCCTGAGCACGTCATTAATAAATGCCTGAAAAACGGATGGGGCTACAGATAGGCCAAAAGGCATGACCAAATACTCATAGCGGCCCGGATTGGTGAGAAAGGCGGTCTTCCACTCGTCCCCCTCTCTGATCCGGATGAGGTTATATGCGCTACGGAGATCGAGCTTGGTGAAAAACCGAGCCCCTCTAAGTTGTTGTAATGCTGCCGGAACCAGGGGCAAAGGATAAGGATACTTGCGGGATATGCTGTTGAGGCCCCGGTAGTCGATGCATGGCTGGAGGGTACCGTCCTTCTTCTTCACAAAAAAAGAAGCCCGTGGCTACCGGAGACCTGGATGGGTGAATGAACCCCAGCTTGAGGGCTTCGTCGACGTATTTGCTCATGGCCGCCTCCTCCTGACGTGATAATGTGTATATTGGTGCCTTGGGTAGTGCTGCCTTTTCCACCAGGTCAATGGCCAGTCATAGGGCCTATGAGGAGGCAGCGAGGTCGCGCGAGACTTGCTGAAGGCCTCCTGGAGATCCTGATACTTGGCTGGAATCTTTGGCTTGGTAGGGGTCGTGGGATATTCAGCAGATGTAGCACTAACTCGTAGACTTGGTTGTTGAAGACACAAAGCACAGGACAAATCTGACCAACTGAGCATCTCCTGGTCCCTCCAGGAAATATTCGGGTCATGGGAGGCCCAGGATAATAGCGAATTCAGATTGTTCCAAGACGAAGAGCTGAACCCACTCGCTATGGAAGGCACTGTCGTCTAGGAAAATAGGTACAGTGATCTGGGTAATCCCGTCCCTTGTCAGGGGAGCTCCATCCAACCCCGCCACCTCCATACTCCACACTAGTGCCTCAGTGGGGATGCGGAATTGTTGGATGACCTCTTTGGAGATGAAGTTAACCTCTGCTCCTGAGTCGATGAGTGCTGGAAGAACAGAACACAAAGATGCACAGTAGACTCTGACTGTGATAAAAAAAGATTTTTTCATCAACTCGTTTGTGGGAATACTAACCACATTAGCAAATCTTTATTTTTGTCAATAGATTTTGTACTTTTAACAATAACTAACTACATTTTCTCTTTTCTCTCTGAGCTAGTGTTCCAGTGGCCAATGCAGCACGTGCTGTGGTGTTTGTCCTTCCTGGTGCCACATTGAGATGCTCTTCTGTCTCCTCTCCACCAAGCAGTTTTTAACCACCAGCCGCACTGCGTTCAGACTGCTGAAAACAGTGACTCTCTCCGTCCTTCAGTCGGATGGGGAGGTCGTGCACTGAGATTTTCCCACTGGGTCATAGGATTTAAGAATTAATGTATGTACTGAACTACAGAACTTTATACTTTTTTCTTGGATGGTTTTCGTTTGTTTGTTTGTTTAAGGTATTTCTGTGAACCTACTGTAAGCCTACTGTACCTATACCTTTAAGCCCAAAGAGGATGGTCCCCTCTTTGATTGGTCCTCCCAAGGTTTTTTCCTATTAACCTTTAGAGAGTTTTTCCTTGCCACTGTTGCTTTAATTGGGAATGACATAAGTTGTAAGGCTGATTTGAGACAATGATGCTCCATTGTAAAAAGTGCTATACATATAAATTTGATTTTGATTTAATTTGAACTGAATGAGTTCTTGTACCGAAGCCTAATGGGGATTGAATCAATGATAAATTTTATTAAAAAGGAAAATCTTTGCTGTTCATGTGGCCATTGTGGATGGTTATTTTTAATTATATTTTTTCTTGATTTTACTAGGAACTCCCAAAAAGAACAAATCTCTTTTATGAGAGAGACCTGAGAAACATACAATGGAGCTTGAAAGTTTGTGAACCCTTTAGAATTTTCTATATTTCTGCATAAATATGACCTAAAACTGTCAGCTGTCACGCCAGGCATGCATTTGTTTACCACCGGCAGTCTGGCATGAGCCTGATGTCACGGCTGAATCCAGCAAGGCTCGGTGTCTGCACATGCACGATCGCCATGGCAGCCGCCACTACTTTCAGACTTACAAATTGGATTCAACTGTGATCTGCGGTTTAGAAGTGAGGCGCGCGGATCAGTCTTCGCCGGGTCATCGTCAACGGTAAGATACGTTTTACCATTTGCCAACCCGGCAATCACTTTTGATTCATCATGGCTCACGCAGCCAATATGGGGTGTTTTAGACGGGGTTTTAGTATACGCATGTTTCCATCTTTACACACTAGGCACATTCCGAGGTTGGTGCACATGTCCCGCACTCAATTGCAGGTTGTGTTTGTGGGTGCACACACCAGTCTCGCTCTTTGGCACCAGAGAAGGTGAGGGATGAAGGGAGGATGGAGTACAGTCAGGAGACCGGAGGTAATGACAGGAGTTAGCCAATAGTGTTTTATCTCTCCACCATACGCCCCCCTCCGGTTCCGTCCTGGAGCCTGCCTGGTCATGTTGGTATGGCCTGGGTAGAATGAAACCACATGGCAGAGGCCAAGCAGATGCCCCTCAATGTGGCCATGTTGGCACCTGAAGTTGTCTGCGTATGGGTCCTCCTTTTCCACCTTGCCCTCCATATTGTGACAAAAACTGTCATGATGCAGATAGTAGGGAAGTTTAGGACCTAAGTGTGGAGGGATGAGCACTAAAGCCCACACGTTGATGGAGTAGAAGGCTGGGCAGTAGTTGGCAACAGCAATAACAGGAAGACACTGACCCTACTCTACCTAAGGGCCCTGATGGTTATCACAGGCAAAACGGAGTGAAAAGTACTGGCATTAAGCCACATGCGAAATGGAGTGAAAAGTACTGGCATTAGGCTACACATGAAATGGAGTGGAAAAATACTGCCATTAAGCCACATGCGAAATGGAGTGAAAAGTACTGGCATTAAGCCACACATGAAATGGAGTGAAAAATACTGGCAGCAGGTCAGCGGCAAAACACACGAACTGGTTCAAGGGCATGACTAGCGACACTGCTGAGAGCTGGTTAATAAGGCCCTCGCCGCAGGTGTCGCCTATCAGCCATAATTAAATGAACACTGGTAGCGAGCATTACATACCTGTGCCTGCCGGGAGCCATAGTCCCACCCAAACTACCTCCGGATTGCTGCCTTGGCACTCTATTGGCAAATCATGCTGCAGCAGGCTTCATGACTTTTACACAAGTTCTAAAAGTAAAGAGAACCTAGTTAAACAAATGAGACAAAATATTATACCTGGTCATTTATTTACTTAGGAAAATTATCCGATATTACATATTAGTGAGTGGCAAAAGTATGTGAACCTCTAGGATTAACAGTCAATTTTCAAGTGAAAGTAGAATCAGGTGTTTTCAATCAATGGAATGACAATCAGGTGTGAATGGGCACCCGGTTTTATTTAAAGAGCAGGGATCTATCAAAGTCTGCGCTTCACAACACGTTTTTGGAAGTGCATCATGGCATGAACAAAGGAGATTTCTGAGGACCTCAGAAAACAGTTGTTAATGCACAACAGGCTGAAAAAGGTTAAAAACCATCTCTAAAGAGTTTGGACTCCATCAATTCACAGTCAGACAGATTGTGTACAAATGGAAATTCAATACATTTTAACCCTCAACCAACAAACATCCCTCCAAGAGCAAGCAGTGTAATAGTTGGCGAGGTCACAAAGGACCCCAGGGTAACTTCTAAGTAACTGAAGGCCTCGCTAACATTGGCTAAAGTTAATTTTAATGATTCCACCATCAGAAGAACACTAAACAACAATGGTGTGCATGGCAGGGTTGCAAGGAGAGTGCCAGTGCTCTCCAAAAACAACATTGCTGTTCATCTGCAGTTTGCTAAAGATCATGTGCACAAACCAGAAGGCTACTGGAAGAACATTTTGTAGATTAAAGAAATTTTTAATAATTTAATAGAACTTTTTGGTTTAAAAGAAAAGCTTTATGTTTGGAGAATGGAAAGTACTGCATTCCAGCATAAGAACCTTATCCCATCTGTGAAATATGTTGGTGGTAGTGTCATAGTTTGGGCCTGTTTTGCTGCATATTGGCAAGGACAGCTTGCCATCATTGAAGGAACAATGAATTCTGAATTATATCAGAGAATTCTAAAGGAAAATGTCAGGACTGTCCATGAACTGAATCTCAAGAGAAGTTAGGTCAAGACATCGAACCTAAGCACACAAGTCGTTCAACCAAAAAGTGGTTAAATTAGAATAAAGTTAATGTTTTTGGATGGCCAAGTCATAGTCCTGACCTTAATTCAATCAAAATGTTGTGGAAGGACCTGAAGCGAGCAGTTAATGTGAGGAAACCCACCAACATCCCAAAGTTGAAGCTGTTCTGTATGGAGGAATAGGGTAATATTCCTCCAATCCGGTGTGCAGGACTGAACAACAGTTACCAGAAACAGTTAGTTGCAGTAATTGCTTCACAATTTGGTCACACCAGATACTGAAAGCAAAGATTCACATACTTTTGCCACTCACGAATATGTAATATTAGATCATTTTCCTCAATAAATAAATGACCACATATATTTTTTGGTTAATTTGTTTAACTAGGTTCTCATTATTTACTTTTAGGATTGGTGTGAAAATCTGATGATGTTTTAGATTATATTTATGCAGAAATATAGAAAATTCTAAAGGGTACACAAACTTTCAACCACCACTTTAGCAACAGTACAGAGTAGCACTATTTTGTTACAACACACTACTGATATTCCCTATTTATTGAGCATTTCAGCCAATGTCTTCATCAAGTGTATCTGGCCTTAACTGCAGTGTGGTCTGGTGGCCTTTTGACCCATTGCCATATTCTCCTCTGTCTTTGCTTTCTTGCCTGTGGTGAACAGAATGTAAAAATGTTATGTAATCCTTTATCATTCTCAGAGGCTCCATAGGCCTCAGTATGCTGTTTCATGAATGAGTTGAAGAAATTGGGGGGAGGAGCTGGCAAGCTTCATTGAGAACTGTGTGGTAAGATGGACCAGGACCCTCCTGTGGTTTCACATAAATAATCAGACCTAGAAATTTTCTGGTCTCCTCTCTGAGCTGCAACACAATCCAATCCAAATGACAGGTGGGTGAACATTTCGTTGAGAAATGTATTATTACTAATTCATGGCACATTCATTATCTTGATTTACTTCTAAGTGAAAGTCATGAATCTAGTGTATATAGTCCTATCAGTGCAATTTACCAGCATTACTTTTCTTAAATGTAATTGTATGTAAATATGTTTGTCTAGTTGTTAAATTATAATTAGTTTTGTATTACAAACATCTCATCTGCATTTACCTAGCACTTGAGAGTGAGTAAGATTTTATTTGTTTATGCAGCCATCATTTGAATGATTTCTTTTTCCAAGTGTAAATTGTGAAAACTATTTATAATATTTTGGCAAGTATGTTACTTGTAAAAGTCAGGTAGTTGTTTTAAGTTTTGTAAAACCATGTAGTGTATTTTGAGCAGTCCACAAGTTCATTGCTCTTGTTGGATAATTAAGTCCAATCTAAGCTAAAAAAAAATTATGTATTGAACAAGTATAATCCTGTCATGTTGTGATTAAAGGAATTTAGCTGTGTGTACTTTTATTAGTGACAGTTCAGTTAAAAGCTTTCACATATTTTGTGCAAAAATATACCACAATTATTTGCTGTTTGCTTATAAATATTGCTTTAAACAACCAATTTATTTTAATTCAGTGTGAAATAACATTCTGAAACGCTAATGTGTAGTCTTGAACATGCTTTAACAGGAACACTAGCAGTTCTATACAGATTATATTGTATATTGATTACATTTTTTCCTTTGGACTTGCTGTGAATTTACAGAGCTTGATACTCAGTCAATTTGTCATGAACAAATTTCCCATGAACCTGTGTAAACCAAGGTAAACTATGATGAAACTCTCTGGCACTGGGATTTCTCCTTAAATACAAGTTCTCAAACCCTCATATCTGTTCTGTTCAATGCTGCCAATGCCTCATTCCCACAAATTCCTTGTTGAAACAGGAGTCTATTTCCCCTTCACCAACATTTCCAGTGCTAGGCTGCAGAGGAAGGAGGGTGGGATTTTGCTGGCTCCATGCCTGTTCACTCCAGACAAAAAAGAAGAAAGAGAGAGAACATATATTCAAGGATTCTGGCACTGCAAGAAGGCATCATCTTTTGTTGTTTGAAACCACAAGTATGTCAAAGGAACAGCTATCTCTATCACCCCTGGGCAGAGAGATGGAGGTCTGTGAATGAATGTGCTTTTTCCAGACCCAGAATTTTCAGTTCATGGACCTCGAAGTAATCTCCTGTTATCTAATCTGATCATTAATTTGTTGAATTCATTATCTTTTCCCTTTGGCAAAAACCATTTCTCTGCAGGGTTCATGGAAAGCTTGAGGCCACTAATGTAAGCTGACAGGAGTGAACACAGTCTGAGGTTGTTCTGTTTGTCAGATAGAGAGAGGCATTTTATTGTACCAGGCCATGAACATATTGTGCAATTCAGTTATTCATATGTATGACTTATACGTATGACTTATGAATGCAATATAATGGACTGACTGGGCACAAGGTTCATATTCAAAGGGAGAAACTCGAATATCACTGGTATGAGTTAAAAGAGTTCCATAAGATGCAATAAAATGACTGAACTGATATAGGAATTCTTCAAACAACTGCACACAGGACAGCAAAGCAATGAACCAAAACATTTTGACCACTCACAGAATAATAGGAACAGACGAATAATGAATAATATTAATTATATTGTTACAACATCAGGTCAATGCCTGGGATATTTTAGATGGCATGCGAACAGTCTATTCTTATATTTCAGTGGTTCACAAAGTTGGTGGTGCAAAGCTATTATGGGGGATTTTTAGAACCAAGGAAATATAAAAATACATAATACATGTCATATAATAATACTTGTAATAATTCCAATAATTGCACTTTGTTACAATGTTGTTGAAACCAGCCACTAGGGAACACTAGCCAGTGTATCTTTTGTGCCAGTCCCAAGCCTGGGTAAATGGTGAAGGCTGTGTCAGGAAGGGCATCCGACATAAAACACTTTGCCAAAACTAACATGCAAGTTCATCTAAGTGACACCATACTGGATCGGTTGAGGCCCGGGTTAACAATGACCGCCACCGGTGCTGTTTACAAACAGGGTGCTGGTGGAAATTGTGCTACTGCTAGTCGAAGACCACGAGGAGAGAAACAAGTGAGGAGACGGGAAGAGAGGAGGAAACTCAAGAGTGTAGGACTGAGGGTGGCAACTCTAAATGTGGTGATAATAACAGGCAAAGGTAGAGAGCTGGCTGACATGATGCAGAGAAGGAAAGTAGATGTTTTATGTGTCCAAGAGACCA
>JAVSBU010327784.1:0-11147 GCA_033118015.1 Loricariichthys derbyi | reverse complement strand
ACCTGTGTTGTACCTCTGATGATCTCATTCCTAACTTTATCCATCCTTGTCATTCCCAAGGAGAACCTCAACATCTTCAGCTCTATAACTGCCAGTTCTTTCTCCTGTCTTTTTGTCAGTGCTACTGTCTCCCAACCATATAACATAGGTCTCGAACTGAAGAAGCTTCTCGGATGAGAGGTGAAACGTCTTCAAGAATTTCAAGCAAGTCCAGTTGCTCTCTTCAAACACCCACTGTTACTATGACCTGGACGACTGAGAATCTTCACAAACAGGTCTCACCACAGTCTTGTAAATTTTTCCTTTGACCTTTGCTGCCAACCTTCTGTTGTTACAACATGGAACCAAAAATTGTGACATGGCAGTCTAATCCAGTAACAAACGGTCTGCAGCGAGATTTACGAAGGTACTTAGTGGCCTTTTGCCCCTTTTCCTTAAGCCAAGGGCTCTTTCTTGTAGTGAGGAATGTCAAGAAAAGTTCAGTTAGTCTTTCAGTTTGTTAATCAGTCAACAAGCAACAAAGCATCTCCTAAGCATGTGTGCTTACTATGTAATGTATGTACTATAGAATGTATGTAACTCTACAGCACAACACCCATATAATAAGCAGAAATGATTCCAGTTATGACAGATCTCTTTTTGAAGACTATTACTGTGGCTAGATTTTGCTCGCAAAAGGACAACAGATTAAAACGGAGAAGATTAAAATGTACAAGGCAGTACACCAGGCTATCAGCCACCACAACTCTTAATTCGTGGACTTGCGAACGCACGTGATTGGCCCGTTATATCGTCACAGATGTGACCGAGTCAGGCTGACCTGCTCCAGTTGCTGAGCAATGAAGTTTATTCGTGGAAGAGGTGGCGGGGGCAGGTTAAGTGTTCTTCAATGTGCCAGCAAGAAGGAATGTTGAAAACATAGCAAATGTGCAGGCTGAAACAAAGCGTGGTCCAAAAGAAGAGCCACAGCGTTAAATACACGTTTAGTTTGTTTAGGTTACTAGAAACTGAATTAATCCTTGTATTATTGTACTAATATTTTTTGGACCGCCTTTAGTTTTGATTACAGCATGCGTACTTCTCCACTGCTGCTTCTGCAGTGTCATAATACTTACTGTCCAGAGTTGCATGAATTTTTCCCCAATATCTTTATTTGATGATGGGAGATTTGGACCCACTGCCTTCTCCAGCACATGCCAAAGATTCTCAATGGGGTTCAGGTCTGGGCTCTGTGGTGGCCAATCCATCTGTGAAAATGATGTCTCATACTCCTTGAACCACTCTCTCACAATCTGAGCCTGATGAACCCTGATATTGTCATCTCATACAGAATATGGCTGTGCCATTAGGGAAGAAAAAAATCCATTGATGGAATAACCTGGTGGCTCAGTATATTCAGGTACCAGCTGACCTCATTCTTTGGGCACATAAGGTTGCAGAACCTAGACCTGACCTAGAAGTGCAGCAACCCCAGATCATAATACCGCCCCCACAGGCGGTGACTTTTTTTTTTTAATCCAGGCAGTGTAAAAAAGAAAAGACTGTTTTTGATGGAGTCCTTTCAAATAAGTTTTTTGTGTGTGATTTAGTATCTCCGTCTTGTCGAAGGCTTGTGTTTGCTTGTTAGTTGGGTATCAAGTATCAAGAGTGGACACCTCGGTGTGCTGGTTCCTCATAGCAAGTGCTTGTATCAGTCTTGTGTGGCCTATGCTTCCTGCTCCAGTTTTATTGTGGTCTGGTTTTTCCAGTTGTGAACGGTCCTTTCATTGACGAACGGGGTGTTTTTGTGTAGTTTGTTACTGGCCTTTCTGTCCCACTGTTCTTGCCATTTGTTTCTGAGGAGCTCTATTATTCTAACAAAGACACAAATCCCAGACACAGTGGATGGTAGCAGCATGACGTGAGGGCTGGTCTCGATAGAATGCAGATCTTTAGCCCAATGAGAGAACCAAACTTCAGATTAGAATACAGTATAAATTAGTGATAGACTTTTACTTGATTTACATTTGGTCATTCTGCAGACGCTCTTTTCCAGAAGTACATTCCAATGAACTGTGGGTTAAGGGCAGCAGTAGCCCGGCCAATTTTCAAATGCTGGATACAGCAGATGGTAAGGGCATGATATGTGGGCTCGACTGTACAGAATGCAGGTCTATAGCCGAAGGACAGAATCAAACTTCAGATTAGAGTAAGAATATAATATAAATTAGTGATAGACCGTTCAAAAACAATCTGTATCAGCCAATATCTGCTCTCATAATGTTTCCTGCATTACAACTTGTGGCTGAAACTGAGACTACTGAGTGACTAAACCCAAAGTGATGCTGAAAGAACACAAAGGCGAGGCCATTTATGAGAAGATGAAACCTGTTTCCAGCATTATAGCTTGCTGCTCTTAACTAGAACTAAGAACAAAAAGTTGCTGCTACCATGTGCATGACTAACATTGTTTCTTTTTTGCATTTCTATGTTTTTTTTTTCTTCAGAAAGATGTCATCTGGTAATAAATGTTGTAGTTACGAGCAATAAAACTTTTATTATTTATAACGGCAGACTTTTTAAATTACTTGTTTGGCGGATCCGCCGATGTTAGTTTTCCACGTTTTCGAAAAAATAAATAAATAAATAAAATTGGAAAAATCGCCTTCCTATATTAGTTGAAAACGGCAATTTAAAACTCTCGCCATCGCGACTGACGCATGCGTAGAATGTACCAAAATGTACCAAATGTCATCACAAACGCAGACACAGACGAAGCAAATCACAGAGTAGCGATCATGGGAGACAGAGAGAGAGGTAGAGAGAGGTCAACGTAGCGGCTTTGTCGCTATATTTAGCGACTTTTCAGACCTTATTTTTTAAAAAGCAACTAGCGACAAATCTAGCAACTTTTTCTGGTGTTATTGGAGACTTCTGGAGACTCTGAGATGAACTGTGCATGCCCAAAGCTGCCCCATCATGAATGAAGTGAGTAAAACTCATCTCTCACATTTGCTGTAGCTTTAGCGGTTATTTATTTATATTATTTTGCTTTGATATTGTTCTGAATGTATGATACGATGTCTTGCTTGGATGCTGGGGTGACCTGATGCAATGTTTTTAGCCAGATAGTGCACATTGGTTTGGCTCCTGATGTTCAATAATTGAAAATTAAAAAAATAAATAAATTCTAAAGTGAAATTTTATTTTTATTTCTGCCGCCATATTCAGGTTTTCATAACAGAAATCCACCAAACAAGAAATAAAAAAGTCTGGCCTAAATAAAGACATTACAGACAGTGCATTTATAGCTTAAATATGTTCATTTAAGTTCAGCAGTTTTGTGCCATATTATTATTTTTGTCAGCTGCAAAAAGCACACGTGATCTCAGATATCTACCACCCGGCTTTCTGTATCGGTACCAGCCATTAAAAACACCTATATCTTTTACCACTAATATAAATATTAGGCTTTGATCCAATGATTTCTAACAAACATCTGCATCCCTGAATGGGTTTATAAGTACTCAATATAACCTCAATAAACTGGTTTCAACTATCAAACTGAGGGGTGTTCAAGAGGATTCAAAACACTTCGCTAACTTGAACCAAACAGTGCATTTACAACTGCAAAATCTGTCAAGCAAACTGACGCAACAGGACAGCGTAACATCATGTTACGCATTTGCCCAAACAAATTCTGGGCAGCCGGGGCTCCAGGGCTCTTAGTAAACACGGCAAGGTCAGGATCTGAAGAGCGCTGAGGTCAAGCGAGAGAATCAGTGTATCTGCTTTGACGACTGTAACAGCTTGACAAGGAAAACCTTCAAATCCCCTGCTGCACAAACTGTGACCAAAGGAATGCAAACAGTCGCCCAGACAGTCCAAGCTGTTTTCAGATCTATGAAACACCCATATCCATTTACACACCCCAACTGCAAATTCAGTTAAGCACATTCTTACAATCCAAGCAATTGTGGGTTAAAGGCCTTGTTAAAGAACCCAACAGTGGAAGCTTGGCAGAGGTGGGATTTGAACCCTGGACCTTCTGGTCCATAGTCTCCCATTTGCTACAGTCGCCTCGGCAAAGATGTTTGGAATTTTTTTTGTTGGTTAAGTAGCTTGATGATGTTTTAAAAAATGTATTACAATTAGGGGTGTAACGATACATTCAATTCGATTCATGATTCGTTCATGAGTTCACAATATGATTTTCTTACGATTATTTGTTACTGCAGTGTCAAATGCAAAACTATGCACATTTACTTGAATAAGTCTTTAACCCTTTAATGTCCTCACCAAGCCAAAAAAAACAAAAAAAAAAACAATGGAAAACTTATTTTATTTTTATAATTTAATTAAATAATTATTGATTATTTATTTAAAAAATATTAAATAAACTAATTTTTCCATTGCTTTTTTTTCTTGGTGAGGACATTAAAAAGATACAGTGACCTAAAAATTGCTCTACCAAAAAGTTATCTAGGATGTTAAAAGTTGAAACAAAAAATATTAAATAACTAAGTAAAAACATTGCTTTTATTTCTGAAGAACAATTCTAAAAAAAAAAAAAAGTGGTGGAATTTGTATAACATTAACGATCATTTTTAACAATAATACTATTTGGTCTGACACAGTTTTTTTTTTTTTTGGCATATGGGAGGAAGGGGCATGATTGCGACATCTGGTGTTAAAAAAATGCAGTTGCATTACATTGCGCAATAAGTATTTAAAGCATTTAGCAAACTCTTATCCAGAGTGCTTTGTATTCTTAGTAAACTTTACCTCATACTATTATAAATAAGCAACAGCCCAACAACACAATTGGACCACAACCAGCTGTGACATCGAGCAGCAAACATCAAGCATGTGATACTGCCTATCTCTACGATGCACAACTTGACATTTTTACACCCTTTATTTCAAATTAATGGCTTACTGACATTTAATACTTTGTGTAATCTCTCTTTTTCAAGTGTAATAGCTCAAGATATTTTGGTACAAGGATTGATAAGATTGGTATAGATAAAGACCTCAGACACTATTTCTCTTTGCTCAATCCACACGTCTTCAATGGGATTAAGGTCAGGGCTTGGAACGCCAACATCAAAAGCTGATTGTGTGCTCACTGATGTAGGGTTAACTGTCGCACTGGAAAAATCCAACCAAATCGTGGCATCTCTAGCAGAGGCCGACAGATTTTCATCTTTTCTTATTAACCATCCTCTATACAGGTTTCTATAATAATTAAAAAATTGTCATAATAAATATAAAATTCACGTCTGAATGACAGAAAACTAGTATGAGAGCACCTTTTCGATAGTTAACAGAGAAACACCTTGAAGGCAGAAAACAACATAGTAACGTTACTTTCATTTTTGTTATCGTTAAGTGTGTCAAATTGTATAAAATATGCAAAGAATTACTGTATTATAGAATACAGTACTGTACTAATTTTTAATACTGCATTTTAATTACTCTCATTGTTTAAAAAGAAAGTATCTCAATTATTCTGCGATTATAGTGATATCTTGTCTGCATCCATTTTATTAATGCAGATGTTACACACATATACACCAAACATAATCTGAGAATTGCTGTCAAGTTTTTATAATCTGCCCATAAATCTGGAGTACTGTCTGGCTAACAAGTATTCCCCATTATGCTTACATGAGAGAAAAGGTTTTTAAGTCCCGTTTACATAGTGCCGGTAAGAGCTCCCGGAAGCGTCCCGGAAGAGTTTTTGGCTCCTCTGGGCCGTCTTAGGGATCAAATGCCGGTGTTAACGACGGCGCTAAGGGGCGTGGCTTAGTTCCAGCTTCACTGGGAATCGTCGAAAAAATGATTCAACATGTTGAATAATTCCAGGAGCGCTCCCGGAGAAGACCAAATAATTCACGTGACGATGGAGACAACACGAACAACGGCGTTTGATACTTTTTAATCGCCGTTTCTTCCTTTCCCTTCCTGTAGTGCCGCAGTTTACACTGCCATTATTCGGCTGCCGGCATTGTATCCCTAATCAACGGCGTATAGAACGGCGATAGAGCCCTCACCGGCGTACACAACGGCATTTTAACCGCTGACAGAGGCGGTCAAAACTGCGGTGCTAGTGGACAGTACACCATTCTATACGCCACCTCCTGGTTAAAACAGCGTTACAAACGGCCGATAGGCAGCAGTGAGTATAAAAACGCTAGCGCGCTGCATGCAGGCCTCACGCGCTGCCAGAGGACGACACAACACACATTACCAGAAACTCCAGACATATGATCCTGGAGTAAACGCAGGATTTACCCTGTTTGCTTGGGTAAAAACCTGGGTATTAACAAGCGGTATACAGGGCTTTATCGGCGGTACACAGGGCATTATCGGCAGCAGCAGAACAACGCCATTCTCACCCGCGTCTTAACCTAAGGGATGTAACGTAAGGGATAGAACTGGGTATTAACCCCCGTTGCCTGACGTGTGCCGGATGCTACGGCATGAAAAAAATCGCTTTATTCGGCGGATTTAGTGGCGTTTTTATTCACCTATTTGCGGATAGTACGGCGATCAAAACGCCGGCCAATTTGCATAAAGTGCTCCACCCCTTTTTCCACCGCGAACTTCGGTCTACATACTACCCTTCAACCAAACCGTCTATGTGTAAATGGGGCTTTAATCAAGCATTCAAAGAGTTTGTTGTTAAGGAGGTGGCATCTAATTACAGACAAGGAGACTTGGTGACGGCAAAATGCTACCATCTTCTGCAAATCTCCTACTTTGGTTTTATAATGAATAAAGTAGTTCCTTATGTCTAAAAATGAGACTCTTGCATTGTACATTGAATTTAGACCTGCTCTGCCACGGAAACTCGTGTCCTATGATGCTGCCATTTTTAAAGTGGGTTCTTCAGTACCACCCATTTTCCTGCCAAGGTTTGTCAGCTAGCCAAATCCTGCACTTTAATTCAGGGTCAACCTTACTACTTTTAAAAAGGTGGTATATAATGAAAACGATGTAGAACTAAGTTATAAGAACTTTAAATGCACAACACATGATGGCTTTTTGAACCCCATATCTAATGACTCTTCTGGTAAGATTGAGCTGTTTCCAGTGTGAGGTCTGTCTTGATGATACACAATTCATCAGCTAGGAAACCCAGAAAGGAAACTGCTAGAATTAATGAAAATTGCATTTAGGTTAGCTGCAGGCCAAGGACAGTCCTGGAGGGAAATCTGGAGAGCTCTCGCAATATAAATGAGTCGAAAACAAACAGGGGAAACTTGTAGTGACCAAGACTGAAGAGTGGCCTGAGCACTGAGGTGTTTCCCATACACAAAAACATGCAGACCTTGACCACAGGTTAATGTGGTTCCCTGGGACGGATGTCAAAGCTCTGGAGAACTTCCAGGCAAACACTGCAAACCCACTCAGAAGGCATGTTTCTAGAGATATATTTAATACACGGTTGTGGCACCGGTGCTGTAATTAACACAAATATTTCAGGAATGCTTTCAATTAGCTTGCTGTTAAAGGCCACAGGACTATGATACACTTCTGTGAGGCTCCTCTGTGGTTGAGACATGGAAAAATAAGTAAACATTTTACAGCCTAATTATCTGACGTGTCTTTAAATATTTGACTCACTAAGAAAACAGAAGCACGTTTCTCCTGCCACTGTGCATATTAGTTAGGGCACAAGAAACTGAAGCTGGATAGGTCTATAAAAAAGCAAGCAGCTTGTAAATTTATAACAAGTTCACTAATACGTTTTGAGAACTGAGGCAATTGAAAACGTTGCGGTGATAAAATCCTGGTTGGAAATTGCTAACATAGCCTCTCCTGTGCCACCTCGTTACTGCACATCTGCACGTGAACATGTGGGCTGTTTGTACTTCAAGTAATTCAATCAGCAAAAGCAGTATGATTTTGGCTGTTATTCATAATGGCGCTAGTTCTCCTATGACACTGGTTGACATAGAGAAAGGAATCTGAGACACTCAAAGGAATATCTTCTTCATCTCACAGGTTTTAAATAGGGTTTAAGGTCAGGCTCGGGACTGGCAACATCAAAAATTTGTGCGTTCATTGTGCAGATTTTTCCAAAAAATGGAAAATCCAACCAAGACCCACTCATTTAATTTAAAACATTCTGGTGCTTCATGATGTCCATGATGCCATGTAGCCTAGCAAGCATTAAAAAAAAAAAGTCTTTGGAGGAGAAAGCGAGCAAATAGACTCCACCTTAATTAACAATTGGGATTCAATATCTTTCGTATGTACCAAACCCTTCTTGAGGGGTTGTAGTCAAAAATGTATTTTGTCTTATCCATTCCAATGTTTTAGTTGTGTACATGCACTTAATCCGATCGCAGTCAAATCTCCACAGTTATCTCATTTTACAATTGGTCTGAAGGGTCTGGAGTATGAAATCCGGAAAAAAACATAGCTGGACTTTAATCCAGTAATGGGATTTCTCAGCTCATGTATCCCATTAGTCAGATCTCATTCAGTTTTCTCAGTCTGCGAACACGCCCAAGTGTAATCAGACAGTTGCCATGTCTGTTTACCCTGAGAGACTTTTTTCTATTGGTAGAATGTTGTTCGAGTGGTATCTGGCAACCCTGGAATTAAAGGAAGCGAGGAATTAAATGCAGTGAAATTGCTACCGTGCACTTTTATGGAAACTGAAATGCAGTGTATGGTCAAGCAAATGAAGAATTTCATTACGTAACTAGAGAGGGTGCATTTCCTGCAGAAAATGCGAGTGTGATTGCCACGATGCTTGCCCAGTCTGGGACATCATGCATGCCGAATTCCATTTTTCTAGCTCAAAAAATGTCAGATTTACGGCCGTCGGAAATTGGCTGTAATGTTAAGTCAATGGGAAAATTTTCTCCTGTTTTCGTGCGTAGCGTGCGAATGCGACGTGCGAATTCTTAGCTGTGTACAAGCAACCGTTTCCCAAGAATTCTGCACATTTTGGTGTTTGTCCCGTGTCGATATCTCGAAAACTGTGGGACAAGTTAAGCGTCAAAAAATTGGCTGAAGAAACATTGTGCTCGAAGGTTTTCCTATGGCTGAATATTTTTGGGCGTGGTAAAAAGTGACTGGAGTGCCCGATCATGCCACGAGCGATTTCTTATCTGTATGCCAGCAACCGTGACATGAGAATTCTACACGTTTTGGAGTTTGTCCCGTGTCGATATCTCGAAAACTGCGGGACAAGTTAAGCGTCAAAAAATTGGCTGAAGAATAATAATAAGACCTTCGGATTTCAATAGTGTGATTGCCTATATAAGCAATTACACTAATTAAGAAAATTTGGTCTATCTCACATACTTCCTTGAGACTGGCTGACTGCAAAGTAGAAATCCCATTACCGGGAGAGTTTTCCCATTATCCAATTACCCAAGTGCATATAAACTAAATCTGAATTTCTGCAATTTTTTACATTATCTAGCACCTGCTGTTAACCTTCAAGGGAGGAAACGCTTTTACCTAGCAAGTTTGTGCCATGTAGCTGGCATCTAATCCCAAATTTGAAGAGTATAGTGCAAGATGCTTGGCACTGCATAGTGAGCTGAGGCCTGTGAGCAGTTGCTCAGCCCTGGAAACCTATTCCATGAAACTTCAGGGAATAGTTATAGTGCTAATGTTGTAATCAGAGATAGATTGGAAATTCAGTATCAGGCAGTTACTAAGGTCAGCACTGATCACAATCACTAGGTCCCAAGAAGCACATGAGAACATCTATCAGTCTTCAGCTTTCCCAAACTCCCCAGCTGAAGTGGTTGAGATGCAATATCAGGATTTCCCAGCATGAAGCTATTTCACACCAGAAGCACCGTGGCATGCCCAGGCTCCGGTATACCCAACAACCCACAATGGATAATGGAAATAATTTAGCTGTAGTTTCTATCCATGCAGCAAACAGCAGTATACATGGTGAGATTGTACTGTACATGGTTAAACACTACTCCTAACTGTAATTGGCTAGGTTGCAATGTATCCACTTGGGAAAGAGGAAAATCAAGATTGCTATAAATTATTTTAATCTAAAACAAAGCTCAGTAGTATACGACCTCATTGGTCTGGACTAGCTCAGCACCGGTCAGGTTGCATATCTGATTTGAGATTCCTGAGCTCATGACATCAGGAACGCGTCTGCAGGAGGAGACAGTATTAAGTCCTAAATTATCCCTCATATCTCAGATTAGTAAAAGTGGAAAGGCACAATTTGCTTTCATCTTCTGCCACGAATGGTGCTTCAAAAAGACAAGATGGCGTGTGTAAGCAAACTAGTGCGAAAAGCCTGTTATCGTGAGATACAGAAAAACAAACTGCTACACAAATGTTATTCCTTCAGTTGAAGGTGACAAATAGATGCAGACAAGTCAAGAGCTTAAGCTAAATGATCCTGACTTACCATTTGCGTAAGCAAATAGCATACAAACCCCATTCCTTTGCAAAGCTGGGAGAAATTAGCTTTTTTTGGAGCGGCAAGTAATGCACAAGCCTTCGTTAATCTCTCCTGCCAGATTTCTCAATATCAGAGATATGTTTCACCTTAACACCAACTCTGATGACTTTAATTAAGTTTGCTTGTTACTAAACACACGTTATAAGAGCAATACGATCAGATGTCTTAAAATAATCATAAAACCTTAGCAAGGCAGCACATCTGGTCACTGAACTGTTCTCTGGCTCACCAGAACACTCTGGACAGCGGATGGCCAAGCTGCATCTACGAACACACAACTTCTGGGTGTGCAAATACATACCATAAGATTACAAGATGACATCAGGGTGGCTCCATGGGTGGAAAAGCATTTCTCTGCAGTGTTTATCTTTTGAGACTTTCAATCCAATCGCAAATGCACCATAACCAAGTGTGGTCGAGATGACGCTGATATTTTATTTAGACTGTAAGGAAAGGACAGCACTGCCTCTGGCTTAGCTGTTGCTCTGGTTGCTTGTGTAGGGGCAGTTCTAGGGAGACAGCATAGACCAGACCACCAAGCCTGCTATGCCCTACCTCCTCAAGGATGCCCTAAATGAGGATTTACCTCATTCTTACAAACACATGGTAAAGCTACATTCACGCATACACGGTTGCGGCTGAGTTAACCGAGATTTGGCTTACCGAAACTTCCGAATTGTATCCTGGAGTGTTCCTGCAA
>JAVSBU010327569.1:0-11148 GCA_033118015.1 Loricariichthys derbyi | reverse complement strand
GCTATTTATTTCAAGTTTATTATTACAGATAAATACAGAGAAGTCTCTCACCTCCATATAAATGCATGAGCGGATCATGACGTTTTACTGCCGTCTTAGTGCAGCACGAGTTTGAGCACGAGGCGCATAAAAATGGGTCTGTGTGGAGATACTTTACAATCAATGAGAATAACATTGCAATACCAATCGGTCATTTATCTGCCATTGTACATTGAGCACAGAATGCCGGAGCAATTACACTTAAGGATCTGTGCTGTGGCTCTGTCACCTCTCTCTCTCTCTCTCTCTCTCTCTCTCTCTCTCTCTCTCTCTCTCTCTCTCTCTCTATGAGCGCCATTACTAATGGATTATCATTGAAATGCTCATTTTCACAACGAACATTTGGATAACTAGTTTGCTAGGGTTTTTTTATGGGATAATTACAGTTGAATATAAGCAATGAAGTTCGAAGAAAGTTTTTTCATGATTTTTATTCGGAATGAGTATAACAAACTTGATATTGACTTCAGGCTACCTGATCCTCAAGGCCATTTTTGACCAGCACAATCGCCGATTTGTCTTTCTCCAAATAAAATGCTTCAACAACCAGTAGAAAGGTATGCAAGCAAACTTTTATTTGATATTTTTATAATTTTTATTGGTGGGATACTTTTGATGCTCATGACAAAGTTCGCTAATGAGCTATGCTGAGCAAAAGTGGTTTAATAAGAGTGAATGCCAGTACCTAATAAAATCCTTCACGATACGCATTAAATTATAAATGCAATACTAGCAATATCATCGCTGTTTTAAGAAATGACTGAGGGTTTCCTATCATTCTCGTTTGGGTGTTTTCACTACGTTCGTTAATGAGCTGTGCCGAGCGCCGGTGGTTTAACAGTGAATGCCAGTAGCTTACATAATAAGATTCTTCACAATATGCATCATTAAATTATAAATGCAATACTAGTAATATTAGATGTTTTAAGAAATGACTGAGGGTATCCTACCATTCTCTTTTGGGTGTTTTTACGAAGTTTGCTAATGAACTGCGCAGAGCGCTGGTGGTTTAATAACAGTGAATGCCAGTATCTAATAATATCCTTCACGATACACACCATTACATTATAAATGCAATACTAAGCAATATTATCAATGGTTTAAGAAATGACTGAGGGTTTCCTACCATTCTCCTAGTCTTTTGGAGTCATTCCATATCAGGTCTTGGTTTTCTGCACCGTCTTCAGGCATTTCAGGCTCGTGCATGTAGGGCCCTACAACCATAAATTCGTTCTGCTCTTCTTCCTCAAGTTCTTCGAAAACTACAGCTCCTTCTGAAGATGGTTCAGAGGAAACGGAGTCGTCTAAATCGTCTCTAATTGCATCCAACACATCGCATCCCATAGATACGCAGCCATTGTTTACAACGCTACTTCTTAAAGTGACGTCACACCTCGAGGGTAGGGATTTTTGGCCCACACTTCGGAAGATTGAGACTTTTTACCATAAAATGATCCATAAGAGTTAATTTATTTTATTTTATTTTTTTTGCTTTGGTGTGCATTTATTTAACAATATGTACATGAAAAAATAGTTTTCTTAAAATGTCGATTTTACTTCACAGTATGTCTTTAAAGAGTTCCTTTCAATCACTTTGTACTGCTTTTACCTTTGCAGTAGCTTGTTGGCTGCATGACAGAAATTACAAGGGCCTCACTGATGATGCTCAATTTAGCATTTCTTTCTTTCTTGACTTTTATGGCAAATGAGGCAGAGTCATTGTGAATCCTTTGTGAGGTGGCTAGCAAAATTATTGGTTAGTGTAAATATTCATATCTGCTACAGTTGTTTATTGTGATGTGTGACTGTCTGAGTTACTACGCATGAAGAATCAACTTTTGTTTAAAGTACACTATTATTGCTAAACTGCAGTGTTCCTTCAATTATGTGATTTAGTCACCTATCTAATATATCATATTTTTACAAAGCTGGATACTCTGGCATAGGAGTTGAGGGAATTCATGGGCTGATACACCTAGAGGCAACACAGCAGGCTCAACATAACAACACCAAGAAAGCAGGAGACACAGGCCTGGGGCTCAAAACCAGAAGGCAGGTTCAAGTAACTAAAATATTCAAAACCCAAATACAGGATATTTTACCAACCAGAACAAAAGGCAGCCAAGGTGTGTGCTCATGAAGAGTCACAAGTGAATTAGCATGGACTTGAACCGAAAGCAGGGCCTATTTGTTGCAGGCAATCAACAATAAGGAGCTAACAAGTCTTAACAGGTTATTAAAAGAACCTAGTTAAATAAATGAGACAAAAATATACTTGGTCATTTATTTATTGAAGAAAATGATCCAATATTACATATTAGTGAGTGGCAAAAGTATGTGAACCACTAGGATTTGCAGTTAATTTGCATGTGAAATTAGAGTCCGGTGTTTTCAATCAATGGGATGACAATCAGGTGGGAGTAAGCACCCAGTTATATTTAAAGAACATGGATCTATCAAAGTCTGTTCTTCATAACACATGTTTATGTAAGTATATCATGGCATGAACAAAGGAGATTTCTGAGGAGCTCATCATCTTGGAAAAGGTTACAAAACCATCTCTAAAGATTGTGGACTCCACCAATCCACAGTCTGACTGATTGTACACAAATGGAGGAAATGCAAGACCATTATTACCCTCTCCAGGAGTGGTCAGTCAATAAAGATCATTCCAAGAGCAAGGTGTGTAATAGTTGGCGAGGCCACAAAGGAACCCAGGGTAACTTCTTAGCAACTGAAGGCCTCTCTCACATTGGCTAATGTTAATGTTCATGAGTCCACCATCAAAAGAACACAATATACAACAATAGTGAGCATGGCAGGGTTTCATGGCGAAAGCTACTGCTCTCCAAAAAGAACATTGCTGCTCATCTTCAGTCTGCTAAAGATCACATGGACAAGCCAGAAGGCTATTGATAGAATGTTTCATAGATTGATGAGTCCAAAACAGAACTTTTTTGTTTAAAAGAAAAGTGTTGTATCTGATCTGTGAAACATGGTGGTGGTAGTATTTTTTGCTGCATTAGGGCCAGCATGGCTTGCCTTAATTGATGGAACAATGAATTCTGAATTTAAGTTGTTATACCAAAGAATGATAAAAAGTTTTGAGATGGCAAAGTCAAAGTCCTGACCTTAATCTTATTGGAATGTTGTGGAAGCACCTGAAGTGAGCAGTTAATATGAGGAAACCCACCAACATCCCAAAGTTGAAGCTGTTCTATATGGAGGAATGGGCTGAAGATCCTCCAAGTTGGTAGTGGAAACATCATGCTGTGGGGATACTTTTCTTCAACACAGATAGAGAAGCTGGTCAGAGTTGATGGGAAGATAGATGGAGTAATTACAAGGCAATCCTAGAGGAAAACATGTTAGAGGCTGGAAAATACTTGAGACTGGGAGGTGGAGGTTCACCTTCCAGGAGGAAAACGACTCTAAACATAAAGCCACCTACAATGGAATGGTTTAGGTCAAAGCATAATTGTGTGTTAGAATGGCCAAATCAAAGTCGAGGCCTAAATCCCACTGAAAAAACTGTGGAAAGACTTGAAAATTGCAGTTCACAGATGCACTCCGTGCAGTCTGATTGAATTTGAGCTATTTTGCAAATAAGAATGGGCAAATATTTCAACCTCTAGATGTGTAAGAGCTTGTAGAGACACACTCCAAAAGCCTTGAGGCTGATACTGCAGCAAAAGGTGGTCCTACAAAGTCCTACACTGTCCAGATGTTGTGTTGGCCTAACATAATATCCCAATAAATTATATTTACCTGTAAGTGTGTGGGTATAACATGAAAAAATGTGCAAAGGTTCAAGGTTCAGATATTACAGATACTGTGAGACACTACAGCCCCTTGCAACAATTCTAGAATCACCACTCTTGTAATGTTCTTTCAATTGTTTAACTTTTGTAGAAAAAATTATATCAGACATGCCACAAATCATTTTTTTCAAAAAAATCGCCATTAAGAAATAATAGATAAAATCAAAGAAATATAATTGTTGTGGTCAGTCAATATTGCTTTTTTTAGATCAAGTAGAGGAAAAACAAGTACAAACAAAATGGGAAGGTTGTACAAGGGTAGCATACTGGTAGACCAAGGAAGACACCAAAATAGAGCAAAAAGAGGAATATGTATTGAAAACAGAAAATGCACAACGAAACAAATGAGAAACAAATAGATAGAAAGGGGATTCAATGTCTCTCACCAAACTATAAAAAAAATTGTTTAAAAGAAATTGGATTTACAGAAAAACTAAACAAAAGCCATCATTAACACCTAAACAGAAAAGAGCAAGTTTACAGTGGGCTAAAGAAAAGTAATCATGGACTGTGGGTGATTGGATGGACGTGATCTTCAGTGATGAATCAGATTTGGTTTTGTGTGTGGTTTGCTTACGTTGTGTTTTTGCTTATGTTTTTTTTTTTTTTTCAGTTGCATTATTTTAAGTTAAATAAGACCTACCATTATTCATCAAGCTGTCTTCATGTGGGTCCTCTGTTTACACAATGCCCCCACAGGCATTACAATATGTTGCTATAATAACTGTATTTCTTTGATCTTGGTTTCTGGAATGGAAAATCTGGGGTTTTTCATGAACTCAGAGTTAGCATATCTGGGTTAGTCACTTAAGCTGGTTCCTGAAATACCGACTTCAAGCTGTGCCACATCAGAATAACTACATGATAAGTTAAAACAGGATAACATACTATAATATTGTTCTATTTCTTCTCCTGTGAAGGACATTGATATTGTATGTGTTAAAGTAATTAAAACAGTTTAATTTAATCCTGTTATTATCTTAAGGTGCTGTCACAGTGCCAAAATTTGCCTGTGCAAATGAGTTGCGGAGAAAGAAATTTGATATTCGTGATTGTAAGAGCCAGTGAAGAAACGTAGATGCGCGCTGAGTAACAGGGTTTAATAACGTCAGGCATAAACGATAATCCAGGCAAAGGTTGGTACACGGTAAGGCAATACGAATCCAAGTAAACAATACACAGGGATAATCCAAAACTTGAGAAACCAGAATATATGAAACCGTAGTCAAAACCAGAGGAGCAATACACGACAATCCAATAACGCTCAGTACGCAACAGAGTTGGCAATACTTCGCAAAGACCCGCATGCACTAAAGTCCTTAAATACACGTGGGATAATGAGGTACAGCTGAGCAGAGTTAGTATTTGGGCGAGAGGGGATGTGACGCTCCCGTCTCCTCATGCGAGGCTTCTTGGGAACTGTAGTTAGGTTGCGTGGAATGAATGCTCTCTTTTATAGCGGGCGTGACAGTACCCCCCCAAAACTTGGGAGCCGTCTGTGCTGAGCAGGTGGTGACAAGCCCCCTCCTCCTCCCAATCAGAAGTGTAGGAACCCGTACCCCTGCCCACTCTACCAGGCGTCTCACCAGGTGTATAACTTCACTCGGAGTGGGCTCGGAACACTCTTGAATGTGCATACCATCTGGGATGACTGTCCCCAGACAGTCTTGTCTCCAGACAGTCTTGGGATGCTTTCTAGGTCTGGGAGCTGGACAAGAAGGGTGATTGCGGTGAAACTCCTCTATTAATAATGGGTCCAAAACATCAGCAGTCGGAACCCAGCTCTGGTCCTCCAGGCCATACCCCTTCCAATCGACGAGGTAGTGCAACGATTTCCCCCTCCTTCTGGAATCCAGTAACCATCTCACAGTATAGACGGGAGCCTCCTCCAGGTGGCCCGTGGAGATTCCACCCCCTCAGAGGATTCGTCCAGTGGACCAGGAACAACCGGTTTCAGGAGGGATACGTGGAACGACAGGACGATGTGATACTGTGAAGGTAAATTGAGATGAAATTTACCTCATTAATTCTCTTAATGACCTCAAACGGGCCGATATATTTCTCTACAAGTTTTTTACTTCCCTGTGGTGGACGCAGATTTCGGGTGGATAGCCCCACTCTTGCCAGGGTGGTAAACCGATGTTTCCCCTCGATGCTTGTCAGCTTTGGCCTTGTGGCATTGAGTAGCTTTCTCAATGAGCTGGTGGGTCTCTTCCCAGACCCTCTTGTTCCGACGCATCCACTCATCCACAGCAGGAACATCAGAACGTATGCCAGTCCAGGGCATCAAAGGGGGTTGGTATCCTAGCACAAACTGGAAGGGAGTTATCAAGCAGATCAAAGAGTTTTGGGCAATCTCAGCTCACGACAGATAAGTGACCCAGTCCTGACTATTGTTCAAGCAGTAAATTCTGAGGAACTTTCCTACTTCCTGGTTCATGCGTTCACATTGACCATTCGATTCGGGGTGATACCCAGAGGATAACGATACTGCCACCCCTAGTCCATTCATGAATGCGGACCAGACCTGAGAAATGAATTGGGGACTCCTATCAGATACAATATTTTCAGGAACCCTAAAGAACCGAAACACCTGGTTAAAAAAAATCTCTGCAGTTTCAAATGTGCTGGTAACCCTGTGAGTGTAACAAACTGTACTGCTCGCGAAAACCGATCTATGACAGTCATGACCACAGTACATCCCTGAGAGTCAGGTAGATTGGTGACAAAGTCGCATGCAAGATGAGACCACAGACGATTGGGAATGGGAAGGGGTACAAGTTTGCCAGCGGGAAGCACACGAGGAGTTTTACTCCGAGCGCAGATAGTACAAGACGTCACAAAATCATGAATAGCTTTCCGCATGCCTTCCCACCAGTACTGAGTCTCAAGTAGCAATCTGGTTCTGGTCTTGCCCGGATGCCCAGAGGAAATAGAAGTGTGGGCCCATGTAATAAGACTACTTCTAAACTTGCTAGGGACAAACGTTTGTCCCCTCGGGCATTGCTTAGGAGGGGGGCAATCAGCGTTGTTGCGGTTGATCTCCTCCGCGATCTCCCATCGTATAGGTGCTATGAACAATTCAGGGTTTAGAACGTACTCTGGCTCCTTGCACTCACTCTTGTCATTTTCAAATAGTCTTGATAAAGCGTCTGCCTTAGTATTTCTTGAACCCAGTCTAAAAGTTACCCTAAAATTGACGCGAGAAAAGAACAGTGACCACCGCGCCTGTCTGGAATTCATGCACTTAATCGAACACATGAACTCCAGATTTCTGTGATTGGTTATAACCAAAAATGGATGACACGCCCCATCCAACCAATGACGCAACTCCTCGAGAGCCAATTTCATGGCCAGTAATTTGCGATCGCTGATAACATAATTTCACTCCGCCACTGACATCTTGTGAGAGAAAAAGGCTACCGAGTGTAACTTACTGGGCGTACCAACATGCTGAGACAAGACAGCCCAGACTCCCACATTAGAGGCATCCACCTCCACAACGAATGATTTGTTGGGGTCGGGATGTTTAATAAGAGGAGCCGAGGTGAACCGCTCCTTGAGTTTGCGAAACATCCTATCCGCCTGTTCGGTCCACTCAGGCTTTTTGCCGTTCTTTTCAGTAAATAGGTTAGGGGAGCGGCCACAGCGCTGTATCCCCAAATGACCCGACGGTAAAAATTGGCGAAACCTAAAAACCTTTCCAGGTCCTTCACGGAACTGGGAACAGGCCATTTTAACACTGCTTGGATCTTGCTATCATCCATGGTGATACTGTCGGTACTAATAACATAACCTAGAAATGCTACCGTTTGCAGGTGGAACTCGCATTTCTCGGCTTTAAAATGTCATCTATTTAAACTATGACGCACTTCCCATGCAGATCCCAAAGCACATCATTAACGAAAGATTGGAACATGGACGGTGTGTTTTTCAGGCCAAACGGCATCACGCAGTATTCATAGTGTCCCCTAGTTGTGGAGAACGCAGTCTTCCACTTGCCCCCCTCACTAATCCGAATTAAGTTGTAAGCATTACTGAGATCCAATTTCGAAAAAATCTTTGCCTCCCGTAAATGCTCAAGGGCTACTGGGACTAGGGGAAGAGGATATGGATATGTTCTGGTTAACTCATTCAGCTTTCTATAGTCAATACAGGGTTGAAGTCCCCCATCCTTCTTCTTTAAAAAGTCCGGAGAAGTAGACTTACAAATAAAACCCTGGGCCAGTGCCTACTGTATATACACTCCTCCATGGCGTGTTCCTCCACCTGAGTCAGTGGATACACGTGTGATTTAGCAGGAACTTGGTTATCAATGAGCTCAATAGCAAAATCGCACGGTCTGTGAGGAGGCAGTTTTACGGCCTTCTCCTTGCTAAAACCATCGGCAAAATCGGAGTACTCAGGAGGAATATGCACAGGCTTGCTCTCCTCAGAACATGCGACAGACGTCGTGATCACCTTAACATCAAGCTTATCTAAACAATGCTCCTGACAATAGCTAGACCAAGATAAAATGTTTCTGTCAACCCACGAAATAACAGGATTATGTTTTTTTTTAAGCCAAGATAACCCCAGAATAACACAGTACTTGGTCTTGTCCAACACAAAGAGTCCAATGTCCTCGAAATGTAAAGTGCTAACTTTCATACGTAAAGGTACCGTCCTATGAGTGACCCCTCCATTTCCGATGGAGTTTCTCCAATCCGATCTGAAATTGTCTTGTGAGTAGTCGGTTGATGAAGTTCCCCTCAGCTCCGGAGTCAATCAAGGCTGGAAACACATACGGAGTATTTTTGCAGTAAATGGTTACAGGTAACACAAAGCTATGGAATCCTGGAAAATGACATGTGTTACTCACCGCTCACTCACTGACTAGTCGAATGGGAACCACGAGAATTGAATTACGAATAACTAGAGACATTAACGCATCCAGTCCCAATCCATCATCCCTACAGGCTTGTTAAGAAATCAGTTCTGGTTTCAAGCTGTTGCGAAACATGGCGATTAATGCCATGTCGTTCCAGCCACTACCGGCAGTTAATGTGCGAAACTTTAAGGCATAAGAGGCAGTCGAGCGGTTCCCCTGCTTTAGTCCAATAATTAGATCGCTCATGGAATGAACACTCTCTTGTATAGCGGGCGTGACAGCGATGCATTCGTTGTTTTCATAATTCACACTTAATACATTCTTTTTACATCTGCACATGTTCGCAATCATCCACAACAGCGAAACATTTCTGCATTCACACTGCGGAAAAAATTCTTTACTGAGGAGGCAATACGTCCGCCATTCTTTCCCAACACATTTATGATTATGTTCTTAATACAATCGCACAGTTCCGTTTTACATTCGCATATTTCTGCAATGGTTTGCCGAAAATGATTATGTAGTGCATTTATTAAGAATATATTGTGGTCATAAAATGTTCATGTTGCGATTGAAATATGAATACACCAAAAGAGAAACGAATACAACGTCCATGGGAATGAGTTCCAAACACGATGTGAACGTATCATGTATATAACAGTGCTTTTACAGCACATCTCTGGGCTATACTGCCACCTTTTGGAAGTGGTGTATAATGACATAATGAACTTACTGTTTTTAACCATTTTAATGTAAAGGTGCTGTCACAGTGCCAAACCATGTATTTGTAATCGAGTTGAGTCTTTATATTTGAAATTTTCCGCTGTCATCTGCAATGGTATTCAAAAAAATGGCCGCCAACGTAAGCATTAAGGAAGCATGAAGGAAGTAAAACAATGGCATTGCTTATGTGTTGATGAAGATTTGCGGATAACACGGGTGATTTGCGTTTGAATCATTAATGTTTTGCAAACGCATTGCACATGCATGGTTTTACGCATGTCCCGGGAGTGAGTTGCGGGCTCAACGTTCACTCAACGTTCAGTCTTTTTAAACGCTTTGCATGGAGGATGTTTGGATTACCCCCCAAAAAAGGGAATATATCTGTTGTTTTCTCCTCTAAACTCTCACCGGCAGGAAGCCACTATTTCAGTGGGAGTTTAAACTGCACTGCAAAGCCACAAGCCAGGTAATGCGTTCCTTCTTCTAATTATTTGATGCAGTGTGAAAATTACAGTGTGAAAAATTATTATGTTGTTGAAATGCTGCTGCGTCTTGGATTGTCATTTGTGTGATGTGAAGTTCTTGAATGCTGACATTGAAATGACGGAAATCGAACTTCGTCTGCATTTTTATAGTGTTTTCACTGACCGTAATATATATGTTGTATATATGTTATATGCGTGATACAGTCACATCGTGTTTGGAACTCATTCCCATGGACGTTGTATTTGTTTCGCTTTCGGTACATTCACATTTCAATCGCTACATGAACGATTTATGACCGCAATATATTTTAATACATGCGCTACAAACTATTGCAGAAATATGTGAATGTCAAACTGAAAGGTGCGATTTTATTAAGAACATAATCATGGATGTGTTGCTAAAGAATGGCAGCTGCATTATGGTCTCAGAATGGAATTTCTTCCTCAGGAAAATTTTGAGCAGCTCATAATTTGAGTGCAGATAATTTTTGCTATTGCGGATGAATTCGAACATGTGTGGACATAAAAAGAATGTATTAAGCATGAATTACGAAAATGACGAACATATTGCGAGTATCCAATTTTTTAATCCGCAAGTCAAATGCACAGGCAAATTTTGTCACTGTGACAGCACCTTCAAAGACTGAACATTGAGTGGTGGCACGAGGAGGTAGCTTATATAGTCTGCAACTCACTTGCGGGACGTGCGCAAAACTCCTGCTTTGTTTGCAATGCATGTGCAATTCAAACGCAACTCCTCAGATCTTGTTTTATCACATCCAGAGTAGTTTCCGCACTCTTTCGCAATACATACACGTTTGTTTGTTTTACTTCCTTCATGTTTCCTTAACACTACTCTTCCTGAGATTTTCAGAATCTGAGGACACAACCCCTCCTCACACTGGACCATTAGGCAACCCTTTGGTTTGTAAATTAGTGTGTACTCAGATGCTCTGAGTGGAATTGGACAGGCAGCAAGAAAGTTTTTGTGAGACAGATTATGTTGGAGCTGGGCTGAAGGCAGTTTGAGGGTTTTGACCCCAGAGAGTGGGGTGGGATTTGGGCCTAACCTAAATCCTTAAATATATTGAATGACACTGAATATATTAAATGAAACCTAAAATCTTGAATGTATATCTATCTATCTATCTATCTATCTATCTATCTATCTATCTATCTATCTATCTATCTATCTATCTATCTATATATA
>JAVSBU010327463.1:0-11152 GCA_033118015.1 Loricariichthys derbyi | reverse complement strand
AGTCTAAGCATGGAGCATGGTGGGGATGGTGGTGAAGAACTGCTTGGGTGGAGATGAGAAAGAAGAGCATTTCGATCTAGCTGAACTAGCTGAAACGATACCAACTGTAACATGATGGAACTACAACGGTGCTTAAATGTGAGCGTTAGAAAGAATGTGGGTTAGAGTCTTTGCCCAGCCAAGGACCTGCGTGGCCCAGTGGTACTGGATGATGTGTTGGTATATAAGGTCTAACCTTGGGTGGATCAACATGTACGTTATAGGAGACATAGGGACTCAGAGACCTGAGACAAAATACACTCACTGACAAAAAAAATAATGGACCCAGACAGAATTGCCTTAGTTTGCAGGAACATCAAGAACAAGAAACTGATTGCTACAGACTGGAACCGTATGGTATTTTGGATCCAACGAGGGTTGGGTTCAAGTATGGAAACTGTGTGATAGTGACCACCCTCACATTCTACTAACTGCTGGTGTAATGAGCTAGGAATCCATCACATAGGACAGTCGGTCACCTCTAATAGTGATATGAGGGACACTAACCACTCAGCAGTTATGTGTTCCCTTCCATAGCAGGACTTCCCACTGGTGACTTTTAGTAAGACAATGCTCAGCCCACACAGTGGGGTTTCCAAGGAATGTGTCCACCAGCTTACTGCTTCCTTGGCTTGTTCAGTCACCAGAATAATTTCCAATCAGCCATTTATAAGACCAGCTGGTACACCAACTTCAGCAACCTATGAGTGTGCAGGATCTAAAGGCCTTTATGTCTCCATGCCCAACCGGGTCTCATCTCGTGTCCAATTTAGAAACAATCAAACAGGTTCTTAGAGACTCCCCAATAAATGTATACTTCCTCTCTGATACTGTAATCACACGTCTTATCACGACATTCACAACTCCTCCTTGGTGCATTATTTATTTATTATTTATTTATTTTATCTGTGTAGTTCCATCAAAAATAGAAGGTAACCATGTAAATTAAAAGGTTTATAACATTTTGTAGCAAAATAAAATCTTGTGTCTTATGTAAATATCATTGTGGATTAGCATGACTGTTTACAGTCAAGAGAAAGATGCACTTTGTACTTTACCAAAACCTTTAATAAAGCTAAAGTAATGAATCACCCAATCAATGGCTAGTTGATCATAGCTAGGATTAACAAAAGATACCACTCATACCTGACCCATGTTTACAAATCCATATTTCTCAGCAGTTAGATCAGCATTTTCTTGACCTCCACTGATTCTGACAGCCCAGTGGTTGGTGAATAATCGGCTTTGGCATAGCGGTACTATGAGTGCAAAAGATAGTCCAAGCTGGAACAGTGTTACAGGTGGTTTGGTGCCAAAAAGCATCTTTCGTACGTTTCCACACCAACTCTGTGGTTCTTGCAGGTAGTTTTGGTGCTGAGATGATTCCAAACTGAACTGTTCCACACACACCAGCTCCCTACAGAATGTGATGAGTATGGACGGGTCCTAAACATCTGCTGCGTACAGGATGGAGCTCAGGTTACTGCTATGGCACATGATGAGGAAGGGATGTGGTGATCCAGATCAACAGACCAGTGACAGAACACACGAGTGGAGCAAAACAAATTTGGACACAGCCTTAAGGAAGCAAACTTTATTAAGAGGACAGAGATATTTGCTTTCATTTGTTTAACTGTTTGCTGCTGCTGTTATTGTTTAGCAGGTACAAATATGTTGTAGAAAATGTTCCAATGGGTGAAATAAGGCACGACTCATTACTGATCTCCACAGATCACCAGCAGGATCTTCTCATAATCTCCCTTAGTTACTGCCTGTAAAGATCAAATTCATTAGTTATAATAATTAATGTTGAACACTGAACTGGTTTATGGTGAATAATTGTTTTATTGCAGTTATAAGCACTGAACAGTTTTTTTATTCTATATAGGTGTCTCTACTAATGTAAGGTGTTGTTGCTAGCGCTGGCCTCTAGGTGGCAGTAGATGCGCTACGCGTACTATTTCCCGGCTGCAGCACACGCGCACACACACACACACACACACACAACATGGAGGATGGATGCTAACTGCCATTATTTAAAAAAATAAAAATAAATCACAGGAAGGCAGTGGCACAGTGTTGTGTGCTTTTTCTGAAGTTGGGACATGTGGAGATATGCTCTGGAATTAATCCAGTTAATCCTTTAAAAATATACAACATCCATTAATAATTTATACAGATTAGCACCAGATGATGCCTTCCTTATGATGTGATGGTCTGTTGTGTTCTAATTTTATATTCCGAGTTAAATATAACTGTCGATGTGGTGTATAATCTGGGAGTTTAACTCGTCTGGTTTATTAGTTGTAGCTGAACAATGTTCAGTTTTAGATGCAGACTTGAGTTTAAACCATTTTATCAGCATGTCTTTGTTTTTGTATTTTTATTTAAGCTGCAAGAGCTAGTTTTCTGAGTATTGTTAAACTGAACACCATTTGATAATTGAGCTGATTTAACACACTGACTGTTGTTTGCTCTTTCTGAAGCTGAAGTTGTGCAGATGTGCTGTGAGACTGCTAATAAACACTGAGCATCCAGCTGGTTGCACCACATGTTTGAGCTCCCTCATCCCTTCATTCCACCCAAACAGAACACCGAGCCCAGCCAGGGAGCCATCAGCCTTACAGTAACTTAATACTTCTTATTAGCTATGGTTTAAAAGACAAAACCATACTTTTTACCGACTGCATTTTCAAAAACAGGCTCCATTCTTTAGCTTTTATAAGTTTTTCTATTTTATCTGTCCATTTTATTTAAGGAATTCTAGTCAGACATCTAATGCAATGCCAGTCAGAATCCTAAATTTATATGTGACGCACTGCAACTGGCTGGAGGGTGCACAAAACCTCCTAACATTTATAAATATTCAGCATGATGCAGTTTACTCCCAAAAATATTATTTCATTAATCAGACAGGAGGTTTCCCTGTCTCTGGCATGGTTAAATTTACATATTTATATGATGAATATGAGGTATATTAAACTACATAATATTTATAAAGGTTTTGTATTTTTTAAATTAAGTAGTCTAGTTTAGTGGAGTGTTTAAAAGAAAAAAAAATGATCTAAAAAGAGAACCATGGTATCTATAAATTGGGTTAAATAAAATGGTTTTTTTTTCTTAGTATGCGTTATTAATTTTGTTTAGTATTTTGTTAAGCAACCTCGAGCTTTGTTAAAGGCACTATATAAATTCCACTTATTACATTACTGATTAATTCCGTGTCTAGTTACGAGAGATTTGTTTTTAAAAATTCCAAAGTATTTTTGGATATCTAAGAAGTTTTCATTCTGTTTTGCTGTGGTTTGTCAAAGATGATAATTGTTTGATTTTTGTAGGTTCCTGCAGTACAAACTATTATGTTCCCTCAGTGTTATGGGTCTGTACCTCTTACTCTCAGCAATAAACATCCTGGTTCTTAAATTACACTAGCTTTTTAAATAAATACTTATGCTTTGTAACTTTACATACATTTAATAGCATATATTTTTATACATCTGCGGAAGTAAAATATATATAACGTCATACGTTTACATTTTTATAATTAGATTAATAATACTGGTACCGACTCACCAGAATGTCTTGCTGAAGAGGTTTTCCATACATTCTTTTGTACTCCTGCATAATTTTCTGCAGGTCCACTTCTGAGCGACTCACTATGATTCTATTCAGTGTTTTACAATCAGGACCTAAACCCTGAGAAATGAACAGATTTCATAACAGAAACAATTACAGTTATTAAATAGAGCTCAGTCCAGTTTGGATAACAAATATTCAGATAATAATGAGAGTTCTGTTTCTATCATTTCCTCAAATCCCTACCTGGTTCCTATATTTACATCCTATATCTACATTAAATTTAATGTCTCCTTCATAACCTGTTCCACCCGTACATCAGCTTGTACATTCTCCATTGGCTCTCAGATTTTTCTTAAATACCACACAAATAACCAATAATTTATCTTTATGCTCTGAAGTACAGAAAAAAGAGAAATGGGGTTGTAGACAAGAAGTCAGTTCCCTCCAAAATTATTGGCCTCCTGGTTAAGAGGAGTACAAAGGAATTCCCCTCTGCTGGACTATAGCTTAATCCATCACTAAAAATAAGAAAATCCAACCTTGAAGTAAATTTAGTCTGAGGAAATAAAAACCCCCCATTTATAACTTATATGCAAAACCACATACTCCATTTAACACTTAGTACAAACTGCCTTCACCAATAAAACACTTCTATATGGTTTTATGTGGGTGAAAAACAGAGCAGCTTTGTGGTCATTGCTCTTTACAGAAGCTCTCTAGGTTCCTCAGGGACTTCAATGGTTCTCTCCTCGTTCACCCACCCATTTAGATCAGGAGACTGGAGAGTTCATTGTAGAAGCTTCATTTTATGTTCAGTAAGCCATGTTCTAGGTTTTAGATCACCGTCCTGCAGGAAGATCCAGTGAAACCCCATGTGTTGGTTTTTTGGTGGACGCAGACAGATATTGATTTAGTGTCCTGGTATTTTAACTAATCCATTAAACCAAGTACCTTAAGGTTCCTAGGGTTATGGGAGGAAAAACAGCCCACAAGAGCCCATTGGGTTCTTTTTAGTTCTTTTCATCAGAACCGGGTTCTTGCTGATACGAGTCAGGGTTTACTGATCTGATCAGTAATCAGATTTTGGTGCGAGTTTTGAAGTGCTGTTAATAAATAGAGCAAAACATTACCTTCATTGCCAGATGCAACCTTTCAGCAAAATAGGCAGGTTTGTTCCAGGCAGCTTTCACTGTGCAGATAAAACAACGACATGAGTTAAACACTCGAGAGACACATGGTACAGATCTAAACAGGGTCACAGGTTAAAAAACAACACCAACACTAGCTGGGCATGCTACTTTTACCCTTGTGATATCGGTCAGTGTTTTAATGAAGAGAAGACTTTGGCAGTATCACTCAGACTCCTTCATTTAAATGCTTCAATCCATAGTTAGTGTACTCCTTACAAAAACAAAAACTCAACTTGTGCATTTAAAGTAGTAACTATAGGCTCCTACAGATGGCGCTACACTGCTGGAAATACCTGCAGGGTATGCAAAAGGACTGATAGATTGAGAAGAGGTGGTAAGGTGTAGTGAAGGTCTCATAACATTTAAAAAATGGGCCACAAAACAGATATTTGTTGGTATTAGTGTTTTACTCCATGTGTGGTCTTCAACTATGGCAGGGATTATATAAAAAGAAAACTAGCTTTTGTATTAAGCCATTTCAGTTTCTCAAGCTTAATAGTTAGTGATTTTTTGTCCAATTATAAATTAATTTCTAAAGGACTTTTTCTGCTTTATTTTGGTTAAAATATTCAGAGCAGATGTTTATGACTGGATAAAAGGAGCGAGTGCATTTGGTGTGCCAAAGGCCGTAGTGTGAAGGAAGTAGCTCAGTTTGTATCTTTATAGAAGTGTCCAATCATACAGGTCTCCAGCAGCAGCAAAAATCAGTCTACAGGAAACAGAACGGTGGCTTTAAGACAAGGCCTTAAATGTACCTTTCAGTGACAAGGGACTACTTTTTAGTTTGTTCAGTATGTATTAATTCTAACATTTTTCCAGTTAACTCTCTCCATCAGTGTTACTTCTGGCAGCTGATTTTGATTTAGTTTTAGTCTTTTGAACAAAATATGTTTTATTTTGTTATATTTTAATCATCTGATTCTTGCTAGTTTCAGTCGAGGAAACTAAATATTTGTCTAATTTCAGTCAATTAAAGGGAAAAAAAAAGCCTAATTTGTCCTGCATTTTTAAATGTTTCACCATTTTAAATGTACAGTTTTACTTTTCAAAAACAGCTTAAATGCTCTGTTACATTTAATAAGCTGTTACCATCCTAAATGATGAAAGCAGAGCACCGAGGAGAAATGGGCTCTGTCCCAAATTCATGTGCTTAAAGTCTTTCTTCCACCTGTTAACATAACCAAAGAGCAGACTAACGTGTTTTTTGTCCAAGTTTATTAGTGAAATAAAAGCTCCCTTTTAAATGGACCATAGCAAAGTGTTGACTTTAGTGTTTTTAATTATAACGTTGCTCCCTTTTTGTCATTTAAAGTGCCTTATGTATTTACATTGACCAAGCACTCTATTTCTATATGCTACACTGGGCATCCATGCTACAAGATTTTGAACACAGTAATTAATACAAACATAGTATGCATTTCCCACAGATTTTTTTTCTGTTGGAGATTCAGAGGATAAAATTGCCATTCCACATCCCCAAGCTGTTCTAATGGATCTGCTGACTGGGAACACCACAGAACTCACTGGCATGTTGGACTTTGAGACGTCTGTTTGCTTTGGGACACAGTGCATTATGGGATGACGAGTAAATTATGGCCATGTAGGGAGGCACAAAACAATATTCAAATAGGCTGTGGCATTCAACGACTAATGTGTATTAACAGGTGTAAAGTGTGCAAAGAATAAGTTCATCATTACACCTCCTCTACCAGCCTGGACTGTTACAAGGCAAGTTGGGTCCATGTGTCACATACTGCTGTAGATATACAGTACATTTACACTTACCCAAAGTCATAAGACAATCTTCAACATCTCCACTCAGTTCATGTTCAACTGCCTTAGCAAAACCTGCTGCACCAAGCTTTTCATACTGCTTGAAAACTGACAGCACACAATTAGATTAAAACATGCTGTGTGTAGTACAGAATTATAATGACATGTTCTTAGTGGCTTCAGAATCCCATTAGTCATCTTTGGTTATGTAAAACTATTCTTGGTTTTGAAGGCTTACTTTTGCATAATTGTGCATCACTTCTGGAGGTGAGAATATCAATGAAAACAGAAGACACCGTTCCTAATTTTTTTTCTCCAGCTTCAAAAAGAGCCTGAGACCACAACACACACACACACACGAAACTGATGACGTTATGACAAAAGTAGGTGTAACAAATCCATCATTGCCATTGACTAATACTTGTACGTAGAAAATGTACATAAACTGGTTCTGATTCACCTTTGCATCACTTTTGGCGAGGCCATCATCAATGTCAGAGTCCTCGCTTCTTCTTCCCTGTGTTCATATAAACTTTAGGTTTAACCCATGGGTTTTATTTTCAAAACTGGACATGGATCCATACCTTGCATAGGGCAAGCAGGGCAGTCTGGAAGTCTCCACTAGTATCACCTCTAATATCGTGCTCCAGCTCCTCTCCATATGCTGCAATTAATACACAAACAGGATTATTGTGACTTTAGCACCACTTGTACCGTCTAAATAATATTGCTCAGGTTACATCATACAGTGCAGGCCAGAAGTCTGAGACCACCAGCAAAAATGCTTCTGTTTTGCAGTTACTCATTTAAAAAGAGTTTGAAAGACAACGGAATAGTTAAATTGACAGTCACTTTCAGAATCTTTTAGCTGCAATGCAAAATATGATGATCCATGTTCTCCTAGCATGATTTCACTATACAGGTATGCACTGTTTAACATCTGTTCACTTTATTATATTATGAGAGATTATAAAGCAAAATAAAAATATGTCTTAACTCTGGCCACCTCAACAGCCAATCAACACTGCAGATCCTAGAACGTAAGCGTGGAAGTCCTTCCTTCTCCTGTGTGCGTGTACATGTATACTTCCAGTTGTGCTCGCTTGCTTGTTAGCTCACATTTGGACTAGAGATTGTTCTAACTCAGTTAATGTGTTTAGTACTCATGTCATCATGATACCATCCTCTTAAGCATGACATCTTTCCCATATGCAGGGTTATAAGATTACATTACTCTATTTTCAATACATATTGTCAATTTCCATAAATTAAAAATGCCATGGCATTAGAAATGTTCTCCTTGTGTTTTCACTGGTATCTCTGATGCCTTTACATACCGTTTGCATGCATCCTGTGAAATTAGCCTTTAATTTTACATTACAATAGCATAGAAAGACGATGTGACTATGATAAAGTCTGTGCAACATCCACTTTAGTCTATATACTGTTTCATAGACATACCACAGTCATTAAACAGTTCGTAAGAAAGAGCATCTTGTGATGTTACTGAATGCTTGGCCTTCTTTGTCTTCAAGTGCCTCCATTAAAGCTTAAAAGGCTTTAGTTCCAGTGACTGTGAAGGAAAGTTCATGACAGGAATTGTTCTCTGATCATCTTCGGACTTCTCATAAGCATTGAAGCACTAACTTGTTGGGTCATTAACCCGCCAACCAGCATTTTCACTAGTGGTCTCAGACTTTTGGCTCAGACTACACACACACACACACACACACACACACACACACACACACACATCCAACTTTTATAATACTTACCTTCTTTAAAGGCAGCTTTTATTTGTCCGATCTCTTGGTTTGATCTGGTACACAAAATATCATTCAGCACCTTTTCCTTGGTTCCTAAACCCTGAGTTTGAATGAAATACTTAAGATTTTTGAAAATACTGTAATCAAGAGCAAAAATCTTAATTTGGAAGTGTTGAGTACAAACCAATCAAATCCAGATCTTACTCTTTTAGGACGTACTAGTACCTGCTTTATCAGTACAATGGCTCTGTGTTTACACTGAAATATTGACCAGAATGTGGATTGTTCTGTCTCAGCACTGCCCAGCAGCCACTGATTAAAACCTTGAGCAAAGTCTTCAACACTCCATTATTTGAAACACATTCTCACAATGTATAATCATGTCTCTAGAGCTAAGGGTACCTGATATATTTTGTAAAATTGCTAGATGAGATTGTTTAAATGTGTGTGAGAAATCCTTTAAACTTTGATTATAATCGGTTTATGTCGTCCACATTACTTTCATGGCTTCTCTGAGCCCAGCAGCATCATACTGGGACGGAGACAAAAGCAGAGCCAAGACCACGTCTCTATAATGAGACCTCAGTGCTGATTTTAAAGTCCCCATCAGCTCCTGATTAAAACAAAATAAATACAGAATATCAACTTTCCATCCTAATGATAAATGTACAGAAGTCCAAAGCGTAGCCGTTCCCATGTCCTTCAGTGGGGGTCTGACCTTTCCCGTTTCCTGTTCATAGGCCATTTTGATCTCCTGTCTTTGTGAGTTGGTCCTTCTCGCTAGAATCTCTGTAGCTGCAGTTTCATCCACATCTGTACTGAGAAAAAGTCAAAATCTTGACATGTTACATTGACTTAACCAAAGTTGGGCTCCAGGCCCATGTTTCATAAAAATGAGCTGGAGAAACCATGTGAAATAAAGAGTTGCACCGCTGGTCTCTAAGGCCTTTCGCAGCGCAGCAGCATCTCTGGTGGCACTAAAGTTTGGATCAGGCCTGATGGTTCCATAATAAGGTTTTCCACTTCCTTTACTGGAATCTTTGCCCTGTTACAGACAGAGGCCTCAGCCAACAGAACATCCAGAAAATGTTCCACATAACATCTATAAGAAACTCAGAGAACTGGTTTGAACTAACCGTGTCTTTGTTATCTGACTTGTCATCTGTTATCTTTTTGATGAGTCTCTGGAAAAATGCCATTTGGTAAGATCTAGAGCAAGATACAAACCTTTAATAATCACACCGGTAATCTCTATTTCACAGTAAGTGCCAGTAATGAAACAAAATACATGAAACCGAGCTAATAAGGAATCTGGAAACAAACAACAAGAAGCAGGAAGAAACAGCAGGTATTTGATAAAGCTCACCTACTCGGTTACAATAATCACTGATTGGTTGGTTCTGATTGGCAGAAACTCCTGAAGATGTGTCCAAATCTATTCTTTGTTCCCTATATAGTGCACTATGTAGGTTGTCGGCCATTTTGTAGTGGTGTATTTTGACAGCCTCTCTTTAGGCCTTGGTCACTTGATAGTACTGCGCCCTCTGCTGGCCTTAATCACCTGTTATTAGTCGCCCATTGATAGCCTTTGTTAGCTTTTAGCCGTCTGCTAACCCATTATTATGGTTTGTTATCCCTTATCATTCTCAATAGCTCTAAGCCATTTATTAGCCCTTACCACTTTATTAGCTCTTAGCACTTTATTAGCCCTTAGCACTTTATTAGCTCTTAGCACTTTATTAGCCCTTAGCACTTTATTAGCACTTAGCTCTTTAGTAGTCTTTAGCGCTTCATCTTCTGTTAATTTGTAATCTTTTGTTAATTAGCTCATAGCCATTTAGACTTGATCATCATGTTAGCCTTTTCTTAGCACTTCTGGCAAGTTTGAGTAAAGCATTTTAGTTCTGAATAAAAAGCATGCATGGAAATCAGCTGAATAAATCTGAATTTCTGTACATCAAAAATCATTTTAATACTTTGCACAACTCAAAACCAACAAGTGTTTTGGTCGAAGTCTTCATATTTTCAGTATCCCTAGTTAGCAGCTAGTCACTTGTTAGACCATAGCATTTTGTTAGCACTTGAAGCTCTGTTAGTCCTTGGCCTCTTGTTAGCACTTAACCTTTAGTTACCCCAAAGTTTTTCTGCAGTGGCCCACTTCTGTAGATAAGACTATTTCTGAGCCCCCCCGCCCTCCCCCCCATTCCAACACACACAGTTTACTTCGAAACTTCAATGGAAATTATTTTAAACACTGGAATTAAAACTAAATAAAGTGATAAATCATTTTAACAGTGGAATAATGAGAAGTGATATGCACCATGTATCTTGTGATAGGTCACTGCCCCCCCCCCCCTCCCCCCGCTTTGGGACCCCCTGACCTAAGAGATGTTAATGCTTGATGCATCAGAATGGCCATGCACCTCTGGATTTATCTACAATTCATTCACGATAAACATGTTTGAAGAAGCTCTTGCTGAGAAGGTCCACCTCTACAGGAATTTGTATGATACTTCACTGAAAGATCACAGAAACATGGACATGATGTAAAGCTCATGGAAGGAGATTGCTGCACTGATGGGGAAAGAAGAGATATATTGTCTGGACAAACCTTTTTGGATCAGTTCAGCAAAGGAAAAAAAAGATACACAAAACAAGTGGAGACCCCGTTGAAAAAATAACTGTTTTTAGATACAGTCATATGCAAAAGTTTGGGCACCCCTATTAGTCTTAATCATTTTTAGTTCTAAATATTTGGGTGTTTGCAACAGCCATTTCAGTTTGATATATCTAATAACTGATGGA
>JAVSBU010327462.1:0-18149 GCA_033118015.1 Loricariichthys derbyi | reverse complement strand
CCTGGATTTGGTTCGGACCGAGACCGTTTGTATTCACACCAGAAGCGAACCGCACCAGAGTCCGCTTGAAAGTGGACAGAGACCAGCTCAAAAAGTGGGTCTCGGTCCACTTGTTTGGTCCGGATCAGGGTTCGCTGGTTTGTGTTCACACCTGCACAAAAGGTCCAGATCAGCGTGGGAAACGGACTCTGGTCCGTTTAAAGTGGACCAAACAGTGCAGGTGTGAATACACTCTAAGTGATTTATTGATTATGAACAGGTGTGACAGTAAACCAGGCCTGGGTCTGGCTAGAGAAATTGAACTCAGGTGTGATAAACCATAGTTATGTTATGTTTTAACTGGGGCAAACACTTTTTCACACCACTGTACATTTTCAGTGTAACCATAATTTAAATCCACATCAACACACAGGCTCCGTAAAATGCAATCCCATCTGCTTGGTTGCATTTTTACACGCTGTCTAAAGCTGTACTACAGAAATATCATGCTTTACTGCTGTTTAATCAACCATCATTGTAATAAGGTGCGAAACATTTGGAGTCTGACCATCACAATAATTGTAATGACAACACAGTTGAAAATATAGACATGTAACAGTAGGACAGTCAACCACTGGCGTATGTGTGTAACATGTTATTATAGACTGTATAATCATACTGGTTATTAAATATTCTAATCAGAAATTGATGGTTATTAAAGCTTTTAACATATATTAGTGTTGATCTGTGGAATTTAACTCTTTTTTTGAGCTGTCTGAGTTGGTTTGTCGTCTGTATTTCTCCACTGTGATGAAGATTCTAAGTTCTCATGGCTGACTTTCAGCTCAGATGCACACTTTTTTAGAGCAAACACATTTTTAGATCCAGTACTTCTAATACCTTTACGTTCTACTTTTAACATCATCCACTGCTATTCAGAATGAATACTTAAAACAGTGTGTTGAGTGCTATGGAAATATGAGGCCAGGTTGTAACAGGAAGCAAGCAGAACCTTAAACCATAAATTACAAACACTGTCTGCTCTTTTCACACAGAACAAGTTGGTCTGCTTTGTTTGTAGTATCTTCCACTAGACAGTCTCATGTTACCTAAAGTGAAAAGGGCATATGCAACCCTGACATCAAATGTGGTCAAAAGGTTTTCAGGGGTCACCTGGGGTCAGTTTCTAAATTGGACAGCTTTTATCTCAGGAGTATGCCACTTAGCTGTTTCTTTTTACCCTTGTGTCTATAAATGAGAAGCTCTACTCCTACTAGGAGTAAGGAGATGACCCAACCCAATGAAGACCCAACCCAGAAAGCTTTAGAATCCCCAAATGGGCCATGTCACACCAACTTTATAGAGATATAACAATGCAGAAATGTCCAGAAAGGGTGTGTGGGGCAGGTCCAAACATGGAACAAGGTGAGAATCCATTTGTCAAACACAAGGTCCTTCATTAAGCAAATGGAGTGTCTATGTGGAGCTTTCACTGAAATGCTACTTGATGAGTGATGGACTAGATCAATAAAAGAGACTGTGCACAATTCAGCTCATCTTTAGAGAGTAGGAACAAAAGCATGGGATAAACAGGAACATGAAAAAGGACGATGGAGATGAGTGAAAGAAGGTGGGAGATTGTGAGTGCTACAGAGAGAAGAGTAGTGTGAATCTCATCAGCAAAATTAGCAGCAAAAAATGTCGTTGACAAAGCGAAGTTGACACTCCATATGATCAGAAAACAGAATGAGGACTTTTCTTTCTTTTTATCTATGCTTGACAGAAAACACAGGCGCATAAGAACAAAGAAAGTCTAATGTGTTGAATGGATAATGTGTGGAAGCTGCACTGGCTGGGTAAAACAAACAAAAAAGAAGTCAATGGTATTTTTTACTTGACACATAGGCACATTTCTTCAACACATTTCTTCATTCTGATTGCTGACTTACTGATCATGAACACTGGTTCCTCATCAGAAGATTACACATACAGACATTTAAACCACATTCACTGTATCACTCTGTAAAGTTCCTACATATTGTCACTAAGCATTTTGTTCCTGAGCCTGTTTACTGTCCTTGTGCATGAACTCTGCTCTGTTTTTGGCTTGTGTGATTCGTCTAGTTTATGACTAAATATCTATTTCTCAACTCTTTGCTGTTTTTGATGCTGATTTTTCCAAGCTCGTTTGTGCCTTCGTCTGGTTGTTATAACAAAGCATTTGTATTCGTATCCCATTTCTGCCAGACCTGACAAAATATATGTGTATTTGTTGACCAAACTGTCACGATGTGGAGGGCAAGGAAAAGGAGGACACAAACACAGACAACTTCATGAATAAGAGTAGGCCTCAATGTAAAATAAGGCAACTAAGGAAACGAAAGCAAAACAAAGCCCCAAAACAAAAACAAAAAGCCAAAAAACGACTAGATCCCTGAGGGCCGACTGGGCTAGGGTGCGTGGCGATGACTAGGACATGTCCAAAATGAAGTGTACCCAGTTTTACGGCTGGCGGACCAGTCCGGCCAACCACACCAACAAGGAACCTATTTTACAGCCAGATGCCTCAAACCGGCCAACCATGGGGACAAAGGGGAGGCCCAAGCGAGGCCCGGCAGGGTGCAGTACAGGGACAGGCCCCGAGCAATGACCTGCCTACGGCAACAGATAATCTGTGGTATTCCCGTGTGAACCCTTTAGGTCTGGCACTGCCTGGATGACCAAACGGGGAGTGCGGGGGGTGCCGAGGGGGTCCGGGAGGTGCAGAGTGCAACTAACTGTCCCTACACTAGCATGCTAAGCCCTCACATTACTTCAGACTTCCTGACCTTACTCCATCCTCTCTCTTCAAAGGAAGGGTGGTACCTTCGTCCCTCAGTTTCTCTGGCGCCATGACTGAGACTGATGCGTGCACCCGCTGTGCAACCTGTGACTATGCAGCATATGTGGGATGCAGTGCAGCAGCTCGGGACGTGCCTAGCATGTAGAGGTGGAACCCACGCATGAACTAAAAACCCCGTCTAAAATAACGCCCCACACCAGCTGCGTGAGCTGCGGTGGATCTGTAAGGTCGCCGGCCTGACAGATGGAAACGCGACTTACCTTGATGATGGCCTGACAAGGACTGATCCGCGCGACTTGCTTTTTAAACACCGTGCAACAACTGAATTCAATATGCGAGGCTGATTTCCGTGCCTGCTGCCGCCGATCATGCATGTGCAGAACACAAAAAAAGCCTTGCTGGAATCAGCTGTGATCTCAGGGTCACGCCAGATTGCCCGTGTTAATCAGTGCAAGTCTGGCATGGAGCCTGACACAAATGTTAGGAGATTTGGCTAAAATTCGAACTGCAATCTTTTTAGGCTGGAGCACAATCCACAATGTTATCACAATTATTTTTCAGTTTGCAATTGAACTTGTCAACCAAGCTAGCAAATAATAAAAATCTATCTCCAACCACTTTTTAACAAAGCAATGTAAAACCACATGCTGCATACAAAGTCATGGCTGTGGAAGAAGAGAGTAAGAGAAGGAATGTCCTGCTTGCAGTCCTGATCTGTCTCTTATATATAATATGTGGAGAATTTTGAAAAGTTAACAACAACCCATTACTGCTGCACAATTTAAAATGTGTTTGCTGGATGAATGGGATAAAATAATATCTGAAGCTCTTGGTATCCTCAGTGCCAAAATGTGTTTTAAGTGTGAGGACTATAAATGGCAATGTTACAAAGTGGTAAATGCTTTGCCGTCCCAATTATTTTTGAAACATTGCAGGTGTGAAATGCAGGAATGGATGTATATTAACAAATGAAATAAAGCTGACCAGATAAAACATAAAATATGTTAGGTTCATATTATACACAATAGATTAAAACTTTTTTATTTGTAATTTAAATACTGTCCAAACTAATGGGATAGATTTGGGGTTGAAATTCGTCATAATGCCCAACAATATGTTGACTTATACGCTGTCTGGCCAAAAAAAAGGTCACACACTAATATTTCATTAGACCGCCTTTAGCTTTGATTACAGGATTCAATGTGGCATTGTTTCCACAAATCTCTGCAGTGACACAACATTTATTTCAGTCCAGAGTTACATTAATTTTTTTCCCCAAGTTCTTGTATTGATGATGAGAGATTTGGACCCACTGCCTTCTCCAGCACATCCCAAAGATTCTCAATGGGGTTCAGGTCTGGACTCTATGGTGACCAATCCATGTGTGAAAATGATGTGTCATGCTCCCTGAACCACTCTCTCACAATTTGAGCCTGATGAATCCCAGCATTGGATCGTGCAATATGGCCGTGTTATCAGGGAAGAAAAATCCAATGATGGAATAACCTGATAGTTCAATATATTCAGGTATCAGCTGATCTCATTCTTTAATGTTGCTGAAACTGAGACCTGACAAGTCACCCCACTTCATAGCTCCGCCCCATAGGCCCATCATAGCTCCGCCCCATAGGTGATGACCTTTTTTTGGCCAGGCAGTGTATATCATGTTAGTAAGTGCATTTAAAGGAAATTATGACTAAATACTGTGAAATTACTATTTTTCTTTTTTTTTCATTTTCTATCCCAACTGACTTTTCCCTGCCCACAGACTGGTACCCATCCCCTGAGAACACTGGTGTGACTGGAGACCAGAACTTGGTAGGGGTTTGTAGTTGTTCTTCCCTCTCTCAGACACAGTCAGTTGGGTTTATATGTGAGAAATGACTCAGATGAGAGGCACTGCTGGGACTTGAACTCAGGTCCCTGTGCTGGTGTGAGTATTAGGCTGCTACACCACCTGAGTGCTCTCTGTGAAAATAAACCGCAAGGCAGAGAAAAATGCTGCATGTTGAATATTGCATGTGCGTCCTCTCAGCAGATGTCTGACCTTTAGAAATGTTCTTCTGTCAGCTTAGCAATGCCAGACCAAACTAATGGAACTCATTTAAAGAATCCAAATCTCACTGTATGCCCTTACTTTGGCCATATAAACCAAGCTGTGTCTTTCAGCTGACCTTCTGCAGATGTCATCTTCTTCTATAGACAATGAATCATTAGAAATAGCTAGACATGTAGCCAGCCAATAAATAAGAAATTTCACCTGTGAATAAACACCTATATCTGATACTTTATCCCAACATCCGGCTAATATCAAGGGAAATAGCAATCGGTTCGTGTTTAGTCACAAAACACAACATGGTTGCTTTCACTCTTAGAGACAGTTACAAGAAGACTCATCACCTTTGAGGTCAGAGGTCAACCAGCCTATCTCAAAGGAAATGAGAAAAGGATATACAGAAGATTAGGGGTGTGTAAGTGTGAAGATTCCAAACACCCAAAGCATTATTTCTACAAAATGTCTGTGCTTTTGTGACAGAGACTAATGGCTTTTGGCACTGCAGCTATGCTAGCTCGTGGCATATGCCGCTGCATGGGTGTGGATATGCGCGCTGCAATATTCTCCACTACGGCAGACATTGTGCCAATCATGGCATATGTGCTGCGATTTCATCAAATAGACTTCATGTCTGTCAACCTTTCAGGGCGTGTGCATGCTTTCATTACTCTAGCATAAAAAATGCCCCTATGCTATCAGCCCACATCCTCTCAAAATGACATTTCCCATAATATAATGTCCCAGAGAAAGTCGCTCCGAGGGTGGCCCGTTCCATTATGTCCCCACCAATAATTTATCATTCTCCTCAGTCCTTTTCTCTATTTCTTAAACCATTTCTCTTCCTTTTTTCCTCCTTCCGTTCACTAGAACACTCTGCTCTGTTATACATTTCCTGCTTCGCATACAAAGTTATACAAAATGGTGACAGATAAAGTTGGTTGGAGGTGAAAGAAAGGCCAGAGGGATGAGAGTTCCTAAAAGGATATCAGTATAAGTATATCAAAGCAGAGTTATGTTCTGCATCAGAACTGCTTACAGAGACACACAAAAAAAGATCAGATTTAGGTCACTTCTACCCTCAGCTCTGTTTCCGACTGCAGGACAAAGAAGGTCTCTTGGTCTCAAACTGTGTCATTAGTACTTTATTTACTATTGCGCTTGTCTTCTTCCACATGCAAAATAGCAAGACAAATCTCCACAAATAGCCCAAGACTTAAGCATGTAATTTGATTTTAATAAAGGACATGTCCTTCCAAGTGCTCAGGTGGCGGACACTTTAATAATCCACCATCAGCGGAACCTAGGTTGAAGTCTCAAATGTGTATTCTGACTTGCAGAAATGATCGTGTCTGAAGGGACAACAGCGACCTCAACCCACCTACACCAATCTCCCTGTGTTCTCCAAAAATATGCACTAGAACCTATATGATCCGAGATAGGAAATTTGGAGTTAAATCATGAAAAACAAAAGTCCTTCCTGTCAGTTTCTTGGCCAGACGTCACAGCTGAGCCCAGCGAGGTTTTCTAAACCTCGCAAATTGAGTTCAGCTGTGGTCAATAAAAGCAAGTCACGCAAACAGTCAGCGGGGAACATTCATAAAGGTAAGACCTTTTCTACGTCTGTTGGCCTGACGGCCGTACTGATCCGCCACAGCTTGTGTAGCCGATGTGGGGCGTTTAGTTGACGTGTTGTTTCGACCACTAGGCACGTCCCGAGATGTGCATTGCATCCTGCATATGCTGCACAGCCGCGGGATATGCAGAGGGTGCACGCACCAGTCTAGCTTTTGGCCCCAGAGAAGGTGAGGTATGAAGGTACCAACGTTCCTTTGTAGAGGGAGGATGCAGTAAGGTCTGGAGGCCCGGTTTACCCTGCGCTCCCAGTGTGGTCGTCCAGACATGTCCAGATCTAAAGAGTCCACACGGGGGTTATCACTAGGGCACCCAATGCCATAGACGGGGCATCACTTGGGCCCTGTGCCCTCCTTGCACCCTGCCGGCCCTTGCTTGGGCCTCCCCTTCATCCCAGTGATGGGCTCATTTGGTACATCCGGCCGTAAAACCGGGTTCACTTCAGCTTGGACGTGTCCTAGTTGTCACCGTGCACGCTAGACCCGTCGGCCTTCGGGGGTTAGCCGTTTTGGCTTTTTGGTTTTGTTTCTTGGGCTTTATTTGTGTTGTTTTCGCCTTCTTAGTTGCCTTATTCATGAAGCTGTCTGCGTTTGGGTCCTCCTTTCCACCTCGCCCCTCACATCGTGACACTTCCTTTCTCTATCGCGATATCTAAGCAAATGGTAAAGCCTTTTGTGTTACTAGTCCAATTTAAAAATATCTTAAGACATTAAAAACATGTACTTTAAAGGTCCCCTCCAGTGGTCATATCTACTTAAGCTGAATAGATAGAGTCAAGTAAATATTGTTGAATGCCGCTGAAAGTTTTGCCAATTTGTTTTTGTGTAACCTGAAAGTCGGTAAATCACGCTCAAAATAGAGCTGTCACGGAACTTACAGAATACAGCCTAAGATGAAAGCGTGATGTGACGTCATCGGCAGGTGACAAAAGCTTCATACTGTAGTGGTCCTGGGTAAATAAGGACGCTGGTTTGGTCGCGGATAAAGAGGATTCATCTCGTATGGGGAAAATCTGACCCACCACGAACGCTACGTCACGAGCGGGTGTGATTTCTGGTCTGATCAGCCTCGCAGCAAGACTTCAGTGAGTTGTCTATTTATAGCACTAAATAGCATAAAATTGATTAGTTCAAGCGCGATTTCATTGCTGTGGCACTTAATTAACCCAATCAGATCAATAAATGATACCCCGTTAGGACCACTGGAGGGGACCTTTAATGCTTTCAGTAGCCATTGGGCAAATGTAGCAATAGTCTAATTTAGCCAGAACTCAATCAATATACATCATGGAAAAGCATGTCATGAGAACATCATCAAACATCACAAAAACAGTTCCAAATCACTGACCACATCTTTAAAATACTCAAACAAATCTACTAGTCAGTCCAATTACAATGCATAATACACATGGCATGAGACAGCCAACAACATACTTCAATAAGACTTCTGAATCAGCCTTCAGAAATTCATTCAACACAATCATATAATTACCCTTTCAAATTTGCTCCTTTTCATGCTCAAGTAATATCTCATGCAGAGACTGTTGTTAGCAACAAAGAAATCGCTTCCCACAAGTCTCTTCTCCATGTTCGTCGTAATTATATCAACAGTCAATTACCACGTAACACAAACCCTCATGAGCACCAGAGCAGCTAAATGCATTGGTGATTGTTTTCCTCAAGGCATAAATAAACAAAAGACCAAAGATACACGGACAGTGTATGAAGGACCAAGTGAGGATCAGCTGTCATGTTTGTTTAATTAGCAAATTCTGCAGTCAGTTCTACATGTTTTTAGAGCATTTAGATCTGTAGTGGCTTCTATTAAGGTTATGATTAATGGAACCAGACGATCAGACCCATAACAGACTCACAGCTAGACCCTCCTTTTCAAGTAGTATAATATCCTGTTAGAAAAAAAACAGTATACGTTGTAGTTTGTATGATGGTCACGAGGCACTTGATGCTGCTGTAATTATAAATAAGTATATTACCCAGTTCTTTTAGCATGTTTTCAAAGCCTGAGCATTCACTTTTATGTAAGTTGCCAAATCTTTGTGGCAATAATAGTCTAATTTCTTGTAAAGCAGACCAAAATATATGGATAAGCACAGCTGAGTGATCTAGATATAATTATTTTATCAATCTAGTGGCTGTTTATTATTATATAAAATGTTATAACTATAGGATATATTTGAGGGAATACACAAATTCACTTGAAACACTGTTAGATCTTAGCTCTTTGCTCTGGAGCTGTGAGCCGACAGCGCTAGCCACTGCACCACCGTACCGCATGGATTTAACACAGAATGAAAACTGAAACGTCTAGTAAGAAAGTAGTAGAGCATTTTATCACACCTGTCATACTTTTTAATAAATCATGGGATCACTGAGACAAGTTTCCCCAAACTGCCATGCTTACTAATGTTTGCTATAGTGTAAAGGCACCTTAGTGCAGGAAAATGTATAACATGACACTTTTTGTCCTCTACTAATCACAAATGTTCAGTGGCAGGCCATCAGGGCCTGCAAGACCTTTTCTACTGGCCTAAAAATATCTGAATCACAACCTGATGTTAATTATATTTTGTCAATGAATACTTATTAAATAATTCCAAACACTCTGTATAACTCCTTTCATAGCTTTTCCATTGGTTGTGCTGCGTCCAGACATGTATTTTCATATTAAATCATTTAACCAATCACATTTTAACCATAATTGTTTTCCAGGCAGGTTCAAAGTTAAAGACGTCTGCCCAAAGGCCTTCACAATCCGTTCTGCAGGCCCTCTAACACTAAATAAATATTGATGAAACTGTGGCTTCAACCAATTAGATTTTGAGTTGGAGTCACTAGGGCCTTGCACTAGTCACTAGCAGACGTACGGTAACGTCACCGTATTCAGACCCGTTGATTGGATAGGATGGTGTATTAGCTGTTTTTTCACCTTACGATGGCTGAAGGAGGAGAAGAAATCAAGACCATTTTCAAGCTGGACCTTTCAAGAAAAGCTGGACATTATTAAGAAAGATCGGACAACTCCGAAGCTAGCTAACCTGTCACAACCAGGAAGAGGATTTGTCCTCCACTCTAAATGGTACCCCTGGCTTACAGGGTCCGAAGATGCACACAACTAGTAATCCATTTTTAAATACTGCCACCAATGTTGTAAATATTAAACGGATGGCAACTTAGTCATATGACAAGATGTCTTGGCCTCCCCTACATTTGGCTTACTGATTTTTACTAATTGAGTCAACCGTGATCTTCTACAACTTGCCCATCTTTAACTGTCAGAGGTATAGTGGGACTTCAAAATCCTTTACGCTCTGCCTGAACTTTAACTTTTCATCTGCCTCTTTTCCTCTGTTTTTCTCCAGCTAGTTTGCATCCAACGCTACTCTTCCATGAGCCATATCCCCTGCCATGATAACTTAAAGCAAAAGAGATGTCTCTAGTTACCATTCAAAGGCTAGTCTGCCAAGGTCTCTAAACAAAACAGAGCACAGAGTCTTGGAAGCTTGAATAGAACTGAGAAATGAGTCACATACCACAGTCTGCCTCATGACATTTGGCTATGAGCTCCTCAAACAAGAAAAGAGAAGCACTTCTCTAAGATGACCTCTATGTCATTGTACCATATGTCATGTCAAGTAGAATGTGGAGATGCAACTGGCCTTTACAGAGTAATACAATTGTGTCTAACATGGGAATCCTTGAAAGAGCATTATTTTTATAGTTACACTGTTACACACGGACCGATGATAAATGATCATCATTGTTAAATGTGGATTCAGCCTAATCAGCCTAATCATTGTTTCACTGCAATTAAATTACACACAAAATGAGACAACATACACAAATTGACTCCCCATAAACTTTATCAAATACTCCTGTCACCGTCCTTCTGATTCCCAAAGCAGCCATGTAATTTCCAGTCCACATCACCACAACAACAATAACCAGCCATGCTTTGCACCTAGTTTTCAGAGTGGCATGAAAAATCACGGTCAGCAATAACAGGAACACAACAACATTGCTGCTATTGATGTCAAGAAGGCCTGATCTGCACCATCCTTCTGCTCTTCGTTACGATCACACTCGGTGTCATGGCAATCCCATCACCAGCACACAAGGATTAAGGGAACAGAGAGAAAGAAGGCCGACACTGCAAGTTAGGGCATATCTGCCACCAAAAGGACACACCTGCCATCAAAGGTTGCATGGTAAGGTATAAAATAAAAACTGAGGTTTAAGATGGAAATATCTTGAGATGGTAGTCTCAAATGGAAACCAGAATGAACACTGTATATCCCACTTTCATTACAAAAGTTTGGATATTTATGGAGTGCCATGGCTTATACCCTAGAATATCTAGGAAAAAAACTGAGTGCATTTACATACACATGATCCAATCATAGTTGGATTTCTGCATTTATTATGATTACTCAAGTGGTCATGTATGCAGTATACTCCCATCTATAAATCACATTAAGAAAACAGATAACAAGAGTTGCATTTTAACCCAATAATCTAATAATACATGTACAGTTAACCCCCCATAATCGTGGGGGTTAGAGACCTGAACCTCCCGTGATTAGAGCGAATTCGCGAATACTTGTAACCCCCATAAAAGTGCTATTTTTATAATAAAAGTCCCTATTTTGATGGTTAAATCCAACCATGTGTGAACGTGGTTGATCCTGGTCTCACTGCCATGGCTTTCCAATGAGAGTCCACCAATGAGAGTCCACCTTGTAGAGCCATCCGAACGCCAGCCAATAGCATTCGGGTATTGGAGTGAACATGCAGACACCCAACTGCTGCGCCATCTACATGACACCAGTAGCAGTAGGAGTTGGGATATGGCTTTGAAATGGCTCATGAAAACTCTCAAATAACGAGTACATATGTTCTACAGAACAAAACGTGAATGTGTGGATTTTCAGCAAATAACAAGTAGATACGTTCCATAGAAAATTGTGTGAATGGGTGAATTCGCGAATTCTGAACCACGAGTAGGCGGGGCTCTACTGTATAGTAAATCAGTTTACTCAGTCTAAACCAATACGGTTGCCAGGTCTGCCTATTCTATAAACTTGGCTTTATGTACATTCTTTTAAATTTATTTGAGGGGTTTTCTACAGTGGGATCTGGCAACCCTGGAGTCAAACACACCACTAAACTAAAGGCAGTGAAATGGCTATCAAGCACATTGTGGAGACTCTGAAACACACTTTAAACTAGGGAAAATGAAGAATTTGATTGTTTAATATTAACGTTTGAAGTTTATGTCAAAATTTTTACTGGTTGTAAAGTAGATATCTGATTACTGAGACATGTAAACCCAAATGTTTCTCTGATTATTCAAGTGCATGTATACTCACTGACTGAATTACTAACACAAGCTGATTTTCTGCAGTTATCGGATTATTAAGTGCATGTAAACGCACTCACCTGTAAAAATCAAGCTTTCACACAATCTTCAGTATGTAATATGCTTACAATTTAGACGTATTTGATTCACTGGGTACGATTGCATGTTAGTATTCATTTTCGTGTAAGTCTGTCTATCTGCGTGTATGTTTTTTTTTTTTAATCTTGAGAAGGAGCAGTGCATTACAATCAGAATATGAAGAATGTGTGTTCATGCATAATGATTGAACTTGCCTGTCAAATGTAATGCTGTTCCAGTGCGTGCATGTCGAGGATGCACACAATCAAATTAGAGCTAATTGCACTTTGATGACTCGGAAGAACAACGGATATAAAGCTGTCTGAAAAAGAAGGCCAGTAGGGAGAATACCTAATACCCAAAGGAACATATTAGCTCTTCCCTGGGATGTGTGAAATGACTGTTGACTGACTGATGATAAATATGCGATGATATCGAGATGATTTATGTCCTTTGCCGAGATAATTACATACAGTCGTCTAAGTAATGAGCTCAATAAATCCAGAGAGAGACTTTAACAAATAAAGCTTCTAAAGCAGAGGCAGGGGTTGACAGTCTAGCACCAAAGTAAATTCTACAAATTACAGATACAGAATCCTAAATCTCTGAAAACCAAGGAAAATGCCTGGACTCACACAAAAGCACTAAAGATGTATGCAGTTATAAGCTATAAGTTATTGCATGCCCTCAAAGGTGTGTTCATTAGCAAGAGACAGATCATTACAAAGAGTTACCCAATCAGTACTATTACTCTAATTAGGCTACAAAATCATAACCTCAGACAAAAGTGTGCAACATACTGTATCTAAATGTGACCCGCCATCACAGAATGAGTGGTGTTGTGCACCGGTATATTTCCAGCAATAGGCCTTCAAAGTCAAATTGGCTTAAATTTGTCGATTTTATCAAAAAACACATTTTAAGTGAATATATTTTCATACCTTGTGAGAACAAACACATTTTGCGATCTCAAAAAAGCACTTTAATCAGCCATTTTCTGAGAGGTATTCCAAACATCTTGTGGAAAAAAAACGCCTAGAAATCGGTCCGTTTTAGCGCTTTATTTCTACAGCTGATCATCACCCAAAAGCCATGTTCTATACATAAACATGAAGCTAAATATGTCAGTTTTCCATATATGGACTAATTTGTTCATGTATTCATTTATTCATCCAATAAACGCCTTGGATACACATGTAAGCAAACCCACTAAAGTCCTTAGCGCGCATGTAAGGTCAAAACCGATCACATGGTTATGGCTGCGCCCATGGAGTACACATTCACTTGCTGTTTTTCATTTTAAAAAAATCATCTTTTTAGCCAGAAATATGGCATTTAGTAAACCCAAGAGAGTTGCTGAAGCATTGAACGAGCTTCGTAGTTTTAATTTGCAGAATACTGATACTTCTGTCGGTTCTGATCCGTACCTAATTTCAGAAACTGAGGAAAATATCCACGATACCATATCAGGTGATTTATTGACAGGCAGTTTGGATGGGTTTGGAAGCCCAGTTATGTTGCAGATGGTCAGAGACTCTGCACATAGAATGTACACATAGAAACTGGTAAAAGTCATCTCATTTTTTTTTTTTTAATAACCTTGCCAGTTTCACATGAAAAAAGAAAAACCTGGTGTAATTCATGTTTTCTATAGTACTTCATATTCCTTGATGCATGATGAACGAATTTTTGTAGTTTTAGTTACATTTTAATGGTGGTTGCTAAGGACTTTCCTTGAAAATAAGCATGCAACTTTTAATCAGTTATTTCTCAGAATTCTAAAAATTCTGACCTGCTGTATTTGTGATGTTTAAACGGTCATAACTTGGTCAGTTTTTAAGTTAATAAATTTGGTATAATTTTAAAGCTGAGAATGAACTTCTTTTGGTGTATATAACTCAAATCTTCATTTTTAGCCAACATGACTCATTCTGTGGTGTTGGGTCACATATAGAAGGTGCTAACAATATACGGTATTAACTAACATTATTTGTTCATGTTGTCATACGGGGATGCAGGTTTCTCTGCTGCAACATTGACATGAAGCAGCTATTTCTGTCCACAAAGCCCACTTTTGTTCTAATGTTCCTTGACTTCTTGAGATTGGACTGCTTCAACTTCAAGGACTTCCCATGCGTGATACCAGACACCCGCAGCTGATTCAGAACACAGCCACATACTTTTTATAATCTCCTCAAGTGCTGTTACATCACCCTCTTGCTGAGTTCCCTCCACTAGCTTTCTGTCGCTGTACATATCAGGTTTTCAAAATGTTAGAAGACAAAAAAATGGACCTGCTTGTACATCACCGAAGAAACTTCGTAAGGGGAGAAACTGCTCAAGCTTTTTACTCTACAGATTGAAATTAAAACCAAACAAACCAAACAGAGTTTCTGTGGGAATAAAGCGAGATGTCCACAGTTCGAGGACAAACCTGAACCGTGGGTTATTGAACATTAAACGTAGGTTATTGTTTACCTCAGACACTGAGGATGAAGAATTTGATGTATTTGTGGAAGAGGAATGAACTAAAAAAGTGAGTGTATTGTTTTGTATTTTATCTTATAACTGAACAATGTTTAGAGTTAATGTGAATGAGTTGAATAAAGTTTGACTTATCTGACTGTTTTGTTTCTCTGAATGCATCTTATAATCTGATAAGCCTTATGTATGGAATTAGATCCATTAATTGATACTGCGCTTTATAATCTGGTGCCCTTTATAGTCCAGAAAATACGGTAACTATGATTTCACAGTGATTTCAGTGTGAATGTCAGTAATAACACAAGTGTGTTTAATGAGACATATTGCACTTAAAAGCATTTTATGGCTTAGATAAGAAGCCTAGACTATTTAGCAAAGCAAGGAAACAACTTTGTGATTTCTACAGCACTGCCAAAGGACCCACTGGGAAATAAACACAACAATAAGCAAGGGGAAGACTTGTGTCTACATGACTGCAGTGCTTAACGTAAGGCAAGAAAATAATGGTCTGCTGCAAGTCCTCTGATTTTTAACCCACACTTTGTTCTCTGTCCTTTCACCCTATTTACTGCCTTGTTCTCTGGCCTCTTGTTCTTTTTCTGCTGACACAAGGAACATTGGCAGCAAGTGTTTTTTAATAGCTTGAATGTCCCTGCAGTATGATGTATGGATCCATCCAGACTAGCTCTGTTGTACACTCCAGCTGTCTGCATTCAAAAGCACTCCAGGAACGTTCTCTTCTCAATGCCAAAACTGTTTACAGCACAGTTGGGGCTGCTGAAGGTGAAACATCAAGTCTGATATCAGACAGCAAATGCTAATTCTGCTAAAAAAGAGCATATGTTGTGTTCTGAATGCTTCCTTGCTTGTCAGTTAATGAGAACATGCAAGTTCTATGTTTCATATCCTCCTAAGAACCAAGGGAAAAAATGTCTTACAATTTCTGTTCAAATGTCCATTATAAGGGACATAAATGAATGAGTTGGGTCTCAGGAGGATACTGGCCTGAGTTGGTTTATGTTGGTAGATGCTGGACTGGTTATGGGATATATGGAGAACTTGATTGTTGCTATGTGTCAGAATGACAACACCAAGATAACAAAGCTTATTAGTAGGTAACTAGATGGCCTGTTATTAGGAATGTCAGGAGGGAATGGGGTGTTTCCAATTTGCATTTCCTCATGTAGTCATAGACCGGGATCTTTTTCAATGAATATTTAAAGCTTAAGATGAATGAATGACATGTCCCAGGCTGATTTAAAGACATATATATGGGCATGGAGACAGGTGTTATCAGCAATGGAGGAAATAAAATTCAGGTAAATACATTACAGAAACCCTGAAGATCTTTGTGTGACAGCATTCATGGCTTTCACATCTCTGTCTCTGTGTTTGGTTCACACATGTGTTCCTCTCTTCTTTACAAAGCAACTATCAGATGCCAATCTCAACCCAAGTGGAAGACTACTGTCAGCACGACTTCTCCAATACTGGTATAACAATAACAGCAGTCACACCGAATCAATGCAAAGACAGGATGGCTTGTCTGAAGAAGATGTTTATCCAGTTCAATGACTTTATCAATTTGAGCAGAAGAACATAAGGCTTGAAAATCACCAAACATCACTGATCAGAACTGGGTAATAATTTCTAGTTGATGATTTTTCTGAAAAAAATCTATTGATTCTGTGGCACTAGCACAATCTCAAGTGACTTAATCGTTAAGGTATTAGATTATGGACCAGAAGGTCCATGGTTCAACTCTCATGTCTGCCAAGCTGTCCTTAAGTAAGGCCCTTAACCCACATTTGCTTGATTTGTAAGACTGTACTAGTCAGTCGCTCTGGTTAAGGGCTGTGTAAATATGACCTTAAACAATAACAAGTGATGGAAACGAGGCATCTATATCTTTAATAGATGTATATTTAATAGACATATTTCATGTGCTCTCTTCTTTACAGAAGAACTGTAATTATCACCAAAGCGCAGCGATCATCCAGTTTGATGGGGTGTTAAAGTCAAGTGAGCTGGTTTGCTTCATTACAGAGAGTTTAATCCATTACAGCAATCTGATTTAATAAGAAAAGAGGGCATGTAGCATTTTTCATATGCTCACATATAGTCTTGGACATTATTTAAACAAGTGTGAACATATACAGTGTGTGTGTGTAACCATACTCTTTAAAGTGTGGCTTCCTAATGAGCAGCAGTGTGATTGCAGTCCACTTTAATTGCTAGAAAAAAAACACATCAAGATAAAAGGAGGAAGACCAAGACAGGATGAGAAATTACCCATAGTACCCATAGGAACCTGATTTATCTACACACACTGATGATCACTGCTGTTTACGCTCTATAAAGCCAAATACACTAAGAAACACAAGACATATTTTTTTAAATATTTGGAACATAAGTTTTGTTTCCCATACAGCAAAAAGTTAATCTAAAATAAAATAAAATATAATAATCAATATAACACTTATTATGGACTCCATATTCATAATTCATAATCAGTTTATTTTACATGTACTGTTCCAAAAAGTTCAGCTTTTGTTTCGTCAGACCACATAGTATTTTCTCAAATGTTTTGGGGATTCGCAAGATGTTTTCTGGCCAAATTGAGACGAGTCTTAATGTTCTTTTTGCTCAGCAGTGGTTTTTGTCTTGTCACTCTGCCATGCAGGCCATTTTTGCCCAGTCTCTTTCTTATGATGAATCCTGAACACTGACCTTAACTGAGATAAGTGAGACCTGCAATTCTTGGGATGTTGTTGTGGATCTTTTGTGACCTCTTGGATGAGTCTTCACTGAGCTCTTGGAGTAATTTTGGTTTGCCGGTCACTCCTGAGAAGGTTCACCACTGTTCCACATTTTCATCATTTGTGGATAATGGCTCTCACTGTGGTTCACTGGAGTCCCAAAACTTTAGAAATGGCTTTATAACCTTTTCCAGACTGATAGATCTCAATGACTTACTTTCTCATTTGTTCCTGAATTTCTTTGGATCTTGGCAAGATGTCTAGCTTTTCAGGATCTTTTGATCTACTTCACTTCATCAGGCAGGTTCTAATTAAGTGATTTATTGATTAAGAACAGGTAGTAAATCAGATCTGGGTGTGGCTAGAGAAATAGAACTCAGGTGTAATAAACCACAGTTATGTTATGTTTTAATTAGGGGGGCAAACACTTTTTGACACAGGGTCATGTATGTCTGGATTTTTTTTCTCCCTTAATAATAAAAACCTTCATTTAAAAACTGCATTTTGTGTTTACTTGTGTTGTCATTGACTAATATTTAAATTTGTTTGATGATCTGAAACATTTAAGAGTGACAAACGTCCAAAAAAAAAAAGAAATCATGAAGGGGCAAACACTTTTACACACCACTGTACATACAGACATTCTTTAGTGTTTATAAAATGTTTATTTTTATAAACTGATTTTCTTTGTGGTAAATAAAAGAATGTTTACTACTTTAACCTTTTTAAAATAAAATTAATTACTGTGGATATAAAAGTGCGTACTTATCTATTTTATGAGAATATTCAAATTGTCATCTTACTTTTACTTGCTCCATGAGCAGAAATTCAAATTGGCTATAAAAAACCTGTTAATTTTTTTTTTTTTTTTTTTTTTTTTGCCTAACTCCCTTTCTCCTTCTAGCTCTCTCATTCTCTTGCTTCCCATTCCTCTTTTATCATC
>JAVSBU010327353.1:0-11152 GCA_033118015.1 Loricariichthys derbyi | reverse complement strand
ATTCGATGTAAGCTCTAGTACAACAAAATCCCGGACGTTTGTGAAATTCCCCCCGGACATTTTTTTAAGTCTCAAAAGAGGACATGTCCGGGTAAAATAGGACGTCTGGTCACCCTAGTGAAAATAGACAGTCGATGGAGTCTATATGTTTCTGGGTGTCTATTATGTGATTATATACTCGTAGGGCAAATGTAAACTGGCAACATCATAAATCAACGCCACTGAGACTCGAGTGGAGCTGCAGTTAGTTATATTGCCTAATACAAAGCTGTTTTACATAATAACACATATTGTATTACATGTAACACATCTTACCCCTGATTAAATGGTACCCCTCATTAAATTGTAAATATAAATAAACAGACTGTGTGTGCTTTATTGACTTTAAAAACCATCATCCTGTATGTGTTGTACCACCAGCATTGGGGTAGTTACTCAAAAAGGTAGTCCATTACTGATTATTTATTACTTAATCTATTATCAAATCTACAGAATTGGTAGACACTAATTCTTTCCATAGTTTATTTGGGAGCAAGTGTAGCAGTAGTAGCAACATTAAGCATGTATAAAATAATTTCAATATAATTGATATATTGGGAAACATTGCACTGGGGAGGTTCCAGTGCAAAGCTCTTTCAAAGATGGCGGGATAGAGTTTTTTCTCTCCCCCATGCTCTTTTAATTTAAGTTTTGTTTTCCTTTGTATGCCCTGGTGGTGGTTTTGGTTGATGCCTCATAAAGCATGGAGTCCGTGTGGAAATGAGGTTAGGATTATTTGGTCAAGGAGTTTTGTTACCCTCTTTGAGAAGTTCAGCTGGGAAGGCTAAGAGACAGCTTGCTAGAGGAGGGGCAAGAGACTCGGGTCCAGTGTTTGAAGTCTCTCAACTCTGTGGTGGAGAGTCTGAAACAAACTCTTGCAGAAATTTTGTCTGAAATTGGAGCTATCTGTAACAATATGAACAATTTTTGTGCAAAGTTTGAGAAAGTTGAACCTGGGATTTGCTTGTTGGCTATTACATTAACAGCGCTATGCAAGCATACAGATATATGACAAGTAGTTCAAAATTTATCGGAGACGGAGGGAGACACAGTTGTGTTTTTTCAGCAGAATCTTTCGATTTAGTTCCCTTTTCTGCCAGAGAATGGGCCGATTGAGGGTCAATTGACTACTGATTGAAACAAGCCACACACGCTAATTTTTAGGCTTTAGCGTCAACCCGTTTTTTACTTTGCCCTGTGCGGTTGCTGGTGCTGCATGGATTACAGTTGTTCGTCGTCTCTCCTCAAAGGCCAGCCTTTGTTGATGATGGCCTTAGCTTGGTCTCTGACTCTGCTAAGCTAGCCTGACCTTGGCCTTAAACTTTTGGTGAAGACTCTTTTGCACTGTCTGAGTGATTTAACTAATATGTTGCTTCATGTGTGGTTTATTAGGGTACTGATTGCTTTAGGTATCAAATTCATACATTTGTTTATCATTGTGATGTTTTAAATGATGTATATTTTGTTGAATTGTTCACTGGGTACAATTTTCTGATCAGGTTGATTATTATTTTTGTGTTATCCTTTTTAAAAAAAAAAAAAAGGTTTAAATAGAGTGTGGGGATGGGCTGCCTCTTTGTTGTTATTTTTGCATTTGGGCTTTAGAGGCACTAAATGCACTAGTACTTAATGATATAGCCTACCATACTTTGCCTATTTCTTTATGGACCCATCACTGTTAATAGTTGTGAGTTTTCCTCGATTGGTACTTTTTCTTTTTCCTTCTGGCTCTGTCCAGTCTACAAAGGTTATGGATTATTGTAACTGAATTTATTTCAAAGTTGTTAAATATCTAATTGCAATTGTGTCTGGTTCTTTCTTTACTGGGTGATAATACTGGTTAGGATCTTACATTGATGTAGAAGATAATTATTGTGTAGCATTATTATGATCTTAGTACTTCATTAAAGAACAAATGGTTACAGTACTTTTTTCACATTATGACTCTACAACACCCACAACTTTTTTGCAAAGCCTCTCTAAACCTTCAACTGCGGGACAGATGCATATATATTATTACTAATATTATCATTATTATTTTTTCCCTTTTTTGTGAAAAACCTTATATAAGGGAAGGGGACGGGTTTGTTGCTTGGTTTTGTTGACTGGGTTGTATGGTTGTGTACATGGACCTATGTGTGTTATGACTAGGTGAGTGTTTGCATTGCTAAAAAATTGTCCAATAAATTATTTGCAAAATATGATAAATAAATAAAGGAGGCTTTGGTTTTGTTGGTTTTTGTAGGAAAGCTACAGTGCTGTTGAAGAAAAATGGGGAATAGCTGTATTACAAAAACATGAAAACCAACCTTGTGTGGTTTTCTCATGAAGTTGCGTTGAAAGTGTATCAAGAATGGTGTGATCAATGGAAAAGATCCAGCCAAAGGTGATCCTGTGGATATAAAAAAATTTAAACAGAGGAGGATGTCAAGAATCACGACTAACAGGTAGTGCAAAGCAAACTTCAGCCGAGTGTACAACTCGTTGTTTCTTAGTGCGTATGGGCTACAACACCAGATCAGAATCGATCTTTATTGCCATTGTCAATGAACAGGATTCACAGATTAGGAATTTGTTTTGGCATAAAGGTGCACATGAAACATGAAATACTATCACACTGTAATATAATATGGCAAATTTAAAAGATATAGTAAAACAGTATCACACTGTGATAAACAAGAATTAGTAATAATAAAAGATCTCTAAATACAAATAAAAATACTGTATAAGGGTATGTGCAACAGAGAGCAACAGTGCAACTAGATATTGCCATTAAAATGGAATGCAATTAAAATTAAAAAAGTGGTAAAGTGACTGAGGCAGAGTTATAAAGTGACATGATTACAAAGTGTTCATCAGTTCAATGGCAGAGGGGAAGAAACTGTTCTTGTGACGGGAGGTTCTGATCTGAATGGACCACAGTCTCCTGCCCATGGGGAGTGATTCAAACAGTCTGTGTGCAGCGTGTGAAGGGTGAACTGTGATCCGACCCACTCGCCCCACAGTCCTGGTGACGTACAAGTCATGGAAAGAGGGCAGGCTACAGCCAATCACCTTCTCAGCAGAGCGCACAAGGTGCTGTAGTCTGTGTTTGTCCCTGGAAGTGGCCCTGGCATACCACACCGTGATGGAGGAGCTGAGGATGGACTCGATGATGGCCGTGTAGAACTTCATGATCAGTTGCGTCGGCAGCTTGGCTTCCTGTTACAGGAAGTACATCCTCTGCTGGGCTTTCTTGATGAGGGAGCTGATGTTCGGCTCCCACTTGAGGTCCTGGGTGATGGTGGTATCGAGGAACAGGTAACAGTCCATAGTGGTGATGAGGGTGTTGATGAGTGCAAGGGGGGGCAGGGGGGCTGTGGCTTTCCTGAAGTCCACAATCATCCCCATTGTCTTCTGGGCATTGAGTTCCAGGTTGTTGCTGCTGCACCAGGTCACCAGCCGGTCCACCTCCCTCCTGTAATCAGACTCAACACTGTCCCAGATGAGCCTGATGAGGGTGGTGTCAGCTGCAAACTTAACAAGTTTAACAGAATCGTGGCTAGAGGTGCAACAGTTGGTGTACAGGGAGAAGAGCAGAGGGGAAAGTACACAGCCCTGTGGAGATCATGTGTTTACAGTCTGTGTGTCCGAAACATTCTTCCCTAGCCGCATGTGCTGACTCCGGTTTGTTAGTAAGTCTGTGATCCATTTACAGGTGGAGTCAGGCACATAGAGCAGAGAGAGCTTGTCCTGTAGTAAAGCAGGAAGGATGTTGTTGAATGCAGAGCTAAAGTCCACAAACAGGATCCTAGCATAGGATCCAGATGCTGTAGGATGAAGTGGGGGGCCAGATTTATGGCATCATCTACATGTGGGCTCTGTAGGCAAACTGCAGAGGATCCAGAAGGGGGTTGGTGATGGACTTGATGTGAGATGAAACCAGACATTTAAAATTCTTCATGACCACAGACGTGAGAGCCACAGGCCTGTAGTCATTGAGTCCTGTGACGCGTGGCTTCTTGGGGACAGGGATGATGATGGAGGACTTGAAACGTGGCATGACTCCAAGGAAGAGTTGAAGATTCCTGTGAAGACTGGTTCCAGCTCGTCAGCACAGTGTCTCAGGGTGGAGGGATACACAGAGTCAGGGCCCACAGCCTTGTGTGGATTCAGCCTTCTAAACAGCCTGTTCACGTCCTCTTCTTGGACTGAGAGGACAGAGGGGGGAGGGGGGCGATCCAAAGTGATTGAGTTTGGAGTGCTTAGATCTGGGGGAGTGTGTTAATGACTTCAAATCGTGCATAAAAGTCATTCAGGTCGTTGGCCAGTTTAAGATCGTCTGTAGAATGAGTTGCTCTGCACCTGTAGTTAGTGATTTCTCCCTACAGTGGCAGAGTTGTTAGCAGAGAGCTGCTGCTCTAGGCGTGAACTGTACCTGGATTTAGCCTTCGACACCCCCCTGCTAAATCTGTACTTCGCACCTCTATAGCTGTCTCTATATCCCTCTCTGAAAGCAATCTCCTTATGCTGACGAAGCTCTCTGAGTTTTGGTGTGAACCAGGGTTTATCGGTTTTGAAAATGACTCTGGAGTGTTCTGTGCTGTCCTCACAGAAATGTATATACGATGTCACAGTGTCCGTGTACTCATCTAAACTGTCTGTAGAAGCCTTGAACATACCCCGGTCCATGGTGTCCACACACATGCATAGCTCCTCCACAGCTTCACTGGTCCACTTTTTAAATGTCCTCACAACAGGCTTTGAGAGCTTAAGTCTCTGTCTGTATGCGGGAATCAAGTGAACCATGATGTGATCTGAGAGTCCCAAAGCTGCACGGGCACAGGACAATAAGCAGGAATCACCGTAGTGTAACAGTAATCCAACGTGTTTCCATCTATGGTCGGGAATGTGACAAAATGTTTGTATTTTGGTAGTTCATTACTGAGATTCCCTTTGCTAAAATCTCCAAGAATTATAACTAGGGAGTCCGGGAAAGACCGCTCCATAATCAGAGAGTACGCTCCACCTCATGCACATCCGCGCTCGGTGGAATGTTAACAATGGCCAGAATGAATGAGGAAAACTCACATGGAGAGTAGAATGGCTTGCAGTTTATGAAAAGATATTCCAGAGAAGGAGAGCAGTGCTGGGAGATAACTGTCACATCGGAGCACCGGGCGTTGTTGATGTAGAAACAGACTCCTCCACCTTTTGTTTTTTCTCCGCAGAGTTCCCGCTGTCTGTCTGCACAGAGAAGTTGGAATCCCATTGGAATCCCAGATGACCATTTTACCTGCCACTGCTGTCTAAAGAAGACAGAAAGCCAATAATCTAGTCAAAAGTAAAAGTAAAAGAGCACAGAAACTGGATCAGTGAACAACAGAAAAACATGGCCTAGTCAGGTGATTAGAGGCTCAGAATATGGTCAGGGCAGCATGAATCCATGAACCCATTGTTGTCAGGTGCAACAGTCCAGGCTGGTTGAGGGAATAATGGTGTGCTGTCATACATGTGGTTGGAATTTTGGACACTAGGGATTTACTTAATCATTGTGCCTGACCAAGATCATCTCTTCAACGCAGCTGTTTAACCTCTAGCAGAAGGACACTCAGCAGACATTGTTTCCAGGAATGTCACAGCAAGTTTTATTTGCTTTCCTGGCCTTCACAGTCCCCACACCTTAGTCCTATAAAGCATCTTTGGGAAGAGGTAGAACGGGCTGTTCAGATTATGCCTAATTTCAGCCAAATGTGAGAAGCTTTCCTGTCAGCATAGGTCAGGAATCCTTCAGAATGATTTCCAGCATTTTGTGGAATTTACTCCACAATGACTTGCTGTTATAGGGGTTTCTTTTAAAAAGTGGCCATTCAGTGTACATCACATTTTAAGTTTTAACTGCAAGGTGCTGTGTGATTCTGTTCTAGGAGTTGAAATGATAACCTTGTGGTTATTATCTCAGACCTTTATCCTAGTGAATCGACTTTTGAGTTCAGAGGATGGGTTTAGAAAAGTTCAGTCAGTCTGCGCCTGCATGTTGATCTTTTAATCAAATTATATTCCAACGCCTGCAGATGAGAATGAGGATAAGGATGACAGCTCTTTAAATGCAGGGTTCTTTGCGTAGAAACGGATCCTGAGTGAAAGAAATGTTGCGCTTAAAGAATGTGTAATGAAATGAGAATGCAATAGCAGGAAGCAGGCAAGCAGTGTTTTTGCGTTTTCAAAATCCTGCATGAAATATGCCATTCAAAACAATGATCATGGAACCGAGCATCACGCACACTTGTGAGAGAAGTAATTCAGTTACCCGACATGTAAAGCTACGCTAATCGGCACGTATGCTAGTCCGCCACGTGCCACTATTTTACTGCTTAAAAATGAGCAGCGCGGGAGACGCAGCACGTCCCCATTGATCTTTCACCTACCTTCATTAAAATTCCTCACCTGTTTTGTGACGCTCGCAGCAAAAAAAAATACTCGAGAAGGTGCCGAGCCCCCCGCAGGAGTCATTCTCATTCCGGTGCATGACTGCCTCTGCCAAAGAGTCACCTAATCGAGAAGACACAGAGAAAACAACTGGCTGACATTTTTGCACATTTCCTTTATGAAACCTGCCCAGCTTATCCCATAATGACTATAAAAGCTTGTGTTTAAGACCAGCTCACTCATATAGGTCAGACTTAATCAGCATGCTGCTTCATTTTCCTTATTGTTAGAAGCTGATTCAGTAGCACAATCCTAACAACAATAAATATTTAATCTAAAGATTATCACCAAAGATGGTAAAAAAAAAAATAATAATAATTAATTAACTAAAAAAAACACTAATTCTTTAGTAAAAGTAAACAAACAAACAAAAAAAAAAACATAAAAATACTCAAGTAAAAGTTGTGGCTTATATATTTTACTCAATTATAAGTATAAAATTACCTGTTACTAAATGTCTTTAATAAACCTTTTTAACTTTTTATTGAAACAGTAAGAGCTTCAGATCCGTGACTCTGAAGCTACCTAATTGATTGTATGAAAGTACTCTACAAAAACCAAACAAATTACATTGCCATTTGTATAAATGTTGCTAAATCTAGATATAAAATCTAAATATCTAGACATGGTAATATTCAGTAATACAGTAAATCCTGATATTTAACATAAACTATAGTTATAATCGATTCTCTGAAACACCGTCACTGCATTTTAGTCCAACAAACTGCAGCTTCAAACGATTTTTAGAGCAGTTCTTATATTCAAGCTTCTTTTAAAATTCTTTTAAAGTGTGAAAATAGTCCATCAACCAAAAATGTCTAGCCAGCAGCATCCTGTGAGCACTGAAAACCCAGGAAAAATGTGATGTGAAATTCCAAACTAAAACTGTGAAATGTTTGACAGTTTAAATGTGCGTTTTCACAGTTTGACCATAAAATTCAGAGTTCTACAATGAATTTTGATGGTAATTTGGTCACTTCATGTTTCTGTTGTAACATTTCACAGTATATTTTTCCTGGGAACAATTAGATGATAACTAACAAACTGCAGCAACAGATGAGCTACCATCTCTGATTTTATGTCTATTAGGTGGAGCAACGTGGTTAATGTCTCTATTAAAGTGTACAATAAGTGAACAATGGTTTAAAGCACCTTAATAGTAGTTGATCTGTGTTGGCCCTGTGTCCTGACCTGAGAACAGAGAAAACGAGACAATCAAAGTATGTAGAGGAACAGCAAGCACTAAAACTTAAAGAAAGAATAAGCAGAATATCATTATTGGACTACTTTTCCACTATTCAGTATATTCATCACAGAAATAGAATTCACCATCCCAGGGAGATGAATAAACCTCTGGTGTCAGAGTAATAAAAATAAAGTGTATACAGTAAATTTTGGGAGTAGAATGCAGTATGCTGAACCTTAAAAACATGTTAGAAAACAACTTATTTTTATACTTTCAGAATGTCATGTACAAATCCTATGTGAACGCTTGGGAAACTTAACGCTTGCACTGTTGACTAAGCTCTTGCAATGTGCCAAGCGTAAAACGTACAAGTACAAAAGATATATTTACACATTTGTAGACAGGTTTCAGAACACGCATCACTCAAAAATTCTTATCAGAGGTGTCCAAACTTTTTTCAAAGGGTGTTACAGGGATGAATTCCAAAAATATTATTCAAAATATGAAAAAACACAAATGTACCATCAACACTTATTTAACTACAAACCTCTTAACTATAAAATGAAATAAATAAATAAATAAGTAAGTAAGTAAATAAAGATAAAAATACCACAATTTACTGCCGATTATTTAACATTGAGCATTTTCTTTCTTTAAAAACATTTACACATACTGAATTTTAAATCAGGTCAGGTTTCTTCCATCAATATTTTTCATGTACAGGATGAGTCAAAAGTCTCAGGATACCCTTTTATTTCAGAAACAAAAGGGAAAATGACATATTTGAACACCCTAGCAAGTGAAGGGAGAGGGGACCTATTTTAGGCTAAATCCAGAACATGGCTGCCATATTGAAAGCCACCATATTGGACCAAGGACCAAACTTTTTTTTTCCAATGGGAATGAGGTCATATAGCAAAAAAAGGCATATAAGAAGAAAAAAAGATCAGAATTTTCACAGAAATTGATTGTTACAGTCAATCAAATGTTCAAAAGTAATCAACCCAAAAAATCAATACTTTTTTGTTTGGTACAGATAACTGAATATGGAATTCAATAAAGAAAAGAGGATTGAGGTGATTCTGATTTCTGGGGAATGAAGCTTCCATATCATAGCCACAGACTTCAACAACTGACACCCAGGGAGACCACCAATTTCAAACAGCACTGTTGCTTCCCTTTTGCAAAGGCTACTAAACCTTTTTTTTTAATTATTATTATTTTTTGAGATTTCTTCATCAGTAGTGGTCTTTGGACAATCACTACATGGCTTGTCATCCACAGGCCGAGTTTCTTGGAATTTGGCTATGAGGGACAGCCCTGTATTTATCATAATTTATAATATATAACATTATTTAAGGAGAAAGGCTTCCTTTCAACCCACACATTGTACAAATGTGACAAAACTGAAATGCAAAAAAGGAGCCAGATGCACAGCAGATTCTTGATGCAAGACCCTTTGAGCAAAATCAGAAAAAAATTATATGAAAATGTAAGAAGAACAGCCAATAGAGAAAAAAAGTTTTGAATTTTCTTGTGGCTTGTATTAAGTTCCCTCATACTGTTGTCACAAAATTAACTCCATACATAACGCTGAAAACCAAGCATGACTGTGCTATTCCAGAGCCTCTGGTGTCACCTCTGGTCCTGGCTCATCCTATATGATTCAAAGTTGAACCCCGCAGCAATCACTCAGCCAAGATGACCGTGGTTCCTCAGGTTGGAAGTAAGCATATGTTGACGTCTGAGCGAGGTAATGTAATCAGAACAGACTTCTCTCACCGAAATCAAATGTTCAGTCATGGCGAATCCAAGGTCATACCTACAAAAACAAGAAATTATACCATGGGCCTGACATTATATCTCCTTTAACGAGGACACTTTCAACCCTGTTTCAAGTCAGATTGCAACAACACCTGCAAAGAAATTGCGGGAAGTGGCGTGCTGTCGCACTCCGTCACCCTGATCACCGAGCCTCTGTTATAGAGATGAGAGCTGAAGCAGGAACGTCTTTAAGAGCTCATCATTAATTTATATTCATGCATTCAGATCTTAGCGACTTTTCCTTGCTGGCGCCGCATACTCATCAGACAGAAGGGGGGGCTTTCATAATGAAAAACGCTGCTCAGAGGCGGCGCATTAGTTGGCACCAAGTGCACTGACGAGATTAAGCTCAGAATATAACAGAGCAAACAAGCTGCTTGCTCTCAAGAATTCAATCTTGCTTTATGTGTCCGATGCAAAGACTGTGATTGTGAGAAGTCTGGTAGCTCCACATTACCAAAAATGAGAGTAATAAGATCGTTTTTTTTTTTTTTTGTTGTTGTTTTTTGGGTTTTTTGGGTTTTTTTTTTTTTTTTTTTTTTGAGGGCTGTTGCACCTAAAGGAAAAGTTTCAGATGATCCGCTAATAGTTTGTACAGTCTCAGACACCAAATTACTTAATATTTGGGGAAATGCTCTATATAGCCAAGTGTGTGGAGATCTGCTATTTCAGCCACGTTCTAATCTGTTGTTATCCTGCATCAGTGCAGGGTCCGTTTTCCAGTGCACCATCCTCCAGTTCCAGTTCCTTGACATTAAATTGCTTTATGTCCTCAATTATCTGGTCCAGCCACCATTCCTTTGCCATTTGGATCATGGTGTAGGGTTTTCTTGCCCACCATTTGCAAATCGTTGTATATGTCATGGCCATAATATCGCATGTATTATCAGCACAGCATCTATGGTTGTTTCCATTACATGTAACAGTTGGTGTTTCTGGTCGGGGAGCAATTAGTCCAAAGCAGCCATGTCTAATAATGAGGTCCTCATCCTGCTCAATTTGGTAACTTCAACTTCAAGACTTAAAGTCGCAGTATGATATAAAATATTTTGCACATGGATAAAACTCACCTTCTAATGACTTATGATATTCATTTCTTTATTTTATGCATTTATTTGACAAAATCTGGTTATAAACATACCGTGCGCTCATTTCCCATTTAGCGAGTGCTACGTCATTGCGTCACGTGATATGCTATCACGTGATCACATGACTCCAAACAAGACGGTGACAGTGAGCAATTCTGACAGATACGTACATATTATCGCTTATATTTAAATACTTGTAGAACATGTCTAAAACACACTTGTTGTATTTGATATAAAACAAGACCAATACTCTCTTTTGAATCATCAATTACACTTTAAATGTTCTGTTCGCAGCACACGCCAGTCATGTGATAAATCAGGAGACGATGGAAACGAACACACTAACTGTGTTTGGTCTGACCACTTGGGAATCTCTGAGGGGTTTTCCCAAGTTATTTCTTCTAAATGCCTCATACCAACCAAAATCGGACTGAATTATTCAGTCTGGGCATATAACGGATCTAATGCCTCGTTCACACATACACGGTTGCGCCCGAGTTAACCGAGATTTGGCTTACCGAAACTTCCGCAGTGTATCCTGGAGTGT
>JAVSBU010327135.1:0-11154 GCA_033118015.1 Loricariichthys derbyi | reverse complement strand
CGACAATAGTAGATTCCATTGCATAGTGTCTCCACAGCAGTGTTGCCACTATTTAAGTTCCAACCCTCGTATATATAATGAAACGACCCTGTGTAGTTTGAAGCTGTAAAGAGGATGATATGACGGATCTACTTTTGTCTGATCCATAGACCAGATCAGCCACATGAAAAAGAGACGAGTGAATGGGAACCATTTATTTAGTTATAGGTTAGAAAGAATATATAGGTAGTGGGGGAACAAATAAGAGTATTACTTACAATAGGACAACTTACAGCTTGGTACAAATAAGTAGCCGAAAGTCTCTAAACACATCAACCAAGTTAGAACAGTCTCCAAACGTAAACTAAAAAGGTCTCTTTTTAAACTCCGGCCTCTGCTCATGGATCCACGGCATTGATTGGCTGTTTGCAGCTGCCAACGTCTAGGATTGAAAAGATTTTTATGTTGTTTGGATGGTCGTTAAACCTATACATATTTAAAGACAAGACATTTTCCATGGATTAATGAATAAAAATCAATCGAAACATCAAACATCAAAGCCGTCTTTTCACCTTAAATGTTTTAACGAGTTCCTATACCAGATTTATTTCAGTCACTATTTAAAAAGCTGCCTGCACAAATGTGCAACATATTTTTGCACGTGTTTCTGTTTCAAATATAGGGTCTGTTAATCTGCTTCACTAGAGTCACGTAGGTCTAAATTTCAGAAACAGCTGACCTAACAGCGTGGTTGCTAATTGTAGATCGCAGAGTAACAGGGATCCACTCCTCAGCCATACCTGCAGCTGGTTCTCAGCCTTCATAGCCGATTGCTAAAGCAGTCAAATTGATTGTTGGGTAATCAGGCTGCTTTGCCTCTGGAGGGGGGTTAGCCTACATCTATACATTTGTAAACTTTGTCCCGCATGCAACAGGTTGCAACAATCTAGATCGATCCACTTGGGTTGAGTCTGGCAGAGGGCAAATGCACTCCCCCGTCTTTCCTCTCTTTATTTGTGGTTATTGTTTCAGTGACGCTGGTCAATTGAGCGTGACCGACAGAGAGCGATGGTGCAGGGCTAAGCTCGTGGTCTAGCGCTCCCTCTCTCTCCGTCTCATACCTGTGTCGCAGTTCGAGTTCAGGGCCCGTTGAAGTGGATTGGCCTGAGGGAGCCGTCGGCGTGTGGCTGCTCGGGCTGAGCTTTAAAGCGAGGAGCTGTCAGATCGTTTCAGAGACCAAGAGCTGAAGTGTGTTCTCTCTCTTCATGCTTCACCTGCCTCATCAGCCTGGATAACCAAAGAGTTTCTCCGAATGCACTTAACACGTTCTGTAGGCCCGCCGTAATCAAGGGGACTTAATGTTACGAAATGAACTTGCGCTGCCATCAGCATCAGAGGGTTAATATATATTTAAATTTTTACAGATCGTGGTGGAATTGTTCTCATAGGAAATGTTTCTAACAGATCGCATCCAGCCCTTGAGCAAAGAGTTTAACCAAAACATCCGTGTTATGTTGCCTGGATGCAATAATAGTCAGAAGACACTACCATTATCTTACACTGTTGTGTAAGATGTTTAGAGCAGCCTGCTAACCTAAAACCACCACTGTAAGGTTTTTAGTTTTTAGACTCGGCTTCGAGCCATGCCATGCAGGAATGCAGGCTCATAAAGCAAAGGGAGCAGGGTGAAGCACTGCCAGCTGTCCACCCTATCAACTCTGACCTCTCTCTGGTAGGGACAGATCTTTAAGGGGACTCACGAGTGCAGATCAGCAAGCTTTCAGAGAGCCAGTAAAACAGCCCAACTGCCGCCTCCCACACTGCTCTTGCTGTAACAATAACCCTGTGTAACTGAGTCTGTTTACAACGAAGAGGCACACAGACCCACTGTCACCTCAAGAGCTCGTCATGGGCCAAACACATATCTACTGTCCGTGGCCTGAGTTTTGTTGGTGTGGTCCACCGGCTAAAGTGCCAGCGCCGAACTCTGCAAAGTCCCTGCTGGTGTCACACAAGTCTTAAGGTTACGTGACCTCACAGTCATTTCACAGCCCTCATCAGGATGGCAAGAATGAAATCAGCTTTGTGGGAAAAGCCGAATGTAGCCAGTGAGGAAACCCGTTACTTTTTCCAGAAGGGTCACTTGTTTTTCCCAGGCTAAGTTGGAGGGACAGGACTCCAGGACAGTGCCAACCACGTGCCATCTGTTTTCCGTCTTCAGCACTCGTCCCTTATTTTCGCTGCTCCTGCTCGCCCCATTCATGAACTCTTGTTTTATTTTTTCCACGTGCCCCTCCTGTTCCTGTAGCACTGTCTCGAGAGCCTGTCCTGGCTAGAACGCGATTATAGTCTCCTGCACCCGCTCGCCACAACCCTGTTGTGTAATTACAGGAGCAGGCAAGTAAATGAGATAAAGAAAATCCTCTACATTCTTCATTTCTCTTCACCTCTCCACGGCTGAGCTTCCTCAGAGAGTTGAATCGGGATGAGACGTAGTGTTACGATATCCTGATTTTTATACGGGTATCATTCAAGTTGAGAACCAGGTAATCTAACATTTAGTCGCGTTGCGTTTATGCTAGCTTTGGTTATTGGAGTTTCCCATTGGGGATTACATAATTTCATCAGAATTCGTCGTAAATGCTGTTTGTGTCACACGTCTCTAAAGGATGGAAGAAACAGAGAGTGGTGGCTCACTGTTTAAAGTTCCAGATGACTAATTAGACGTTTTGAGGCCAAATTCCAGCTTCATCAAGCTGCTACCGTTAAACCCTTGTTCCATTGTAAGTCACTCTGGTTACACGTCTGCCAGAATCCTGCATGGATGGCTTCGTAAGAGTGGGGGGACCTCAATACAACCAACAGTATAAATCACATCGTGCTCTTAGGACTTGGTTTGTCCAACTTTTTTTTGTCCAGTGTGACTTAAGACGAAATCAGAATCCTGAATGCATCCGTAGCTGGTCTGAGCCCAACAGTGGTTTTGTGGCGGTCTTGGAGCTTTCAGACCCCTAACAGGTTCTCAGTACTCCCCTTTTCTACCACTAACTATTATGATAAGATGATACACATCATCATCTAGTGTAAAGTCAATTAAAGTCAAAAACATGCCATGAGTTCACGCAGCATGCACAAATCAAGTTCTACCTAAAACAACCTGCACCAGGAGACAAAATACTAGACATCACCAGCCTCGCATTCTATGTTAGATTTAATTTGCTAGACGTCGCTCATCCTCACTTGCAAAGGAGGTGTTTTGACGGTGATGATTCGTAAGTTTTACGTCGTTATTAATGTAAATAACATACCTGTAAGCTGTAATTCATCAGTTATTTCTTCCATGCAACGTCCATCTTTGCTCTGTTATTTATAACCCTGAGATATCAAAAACACAGTTCCTCTGCTGCCACATTCCACAAACCACTCGACCTTTAAGTCCCACGTTTGAGTCCCACGCAAAAGTGCTTCCCACACGTTACAGCTTTGGCAGCAACAAACAATTTCAACCCGTGCCAGAACTGTGCCGTAGCGGCATTAAACCACACGGGCAGGTTATGCGTTCCAAGATTTTTGTTTTGGTGTAAAGAAGGTTTAACATAGCTGGTCGCTTTGCTCTGTGTGGTCCCGACCTTAACCATTTGAAAATCTAGGCGTCCTTCCATGCTGTCCGTTTCTGACTGAAATTGTAAAATGTTCTAACATTACTAAAAATTCATTAGAGGTACTGGTAGTAAAGCAACATGAAACTGCATCTTCGTAGACTTTTGCAACCAGACATGTAGAGCAATGCAAAGTTTCAATAAGTGCAGAGTTTCTATAGATTTTCAATAAGGGTAACAACAAAACTGCTACCCAGCCCTGCTCTGTTATCCACACCTGATTTCTGGAGAGCCCTGTCAGGATCTTTTTGTTCTCCATCCTTTTCATGGATATTAACGGTTTCAGACACGACCTAGCTCCATCTTACGGTGACACCGTGCCTGAGGCGGCGCCGCGACACCGCCGCGTACGCTAAGCAGATTCATTGCACGCGCCGTCCCACGCTAATGGAAAACCCCCCACCAGCACCTCACGTTCGCCTGTCAGTATCGGTGAGTGGCAGTGTAATTGTGTGCCTGTGTCAAGTGTAATCACAGCAGCAGAACTCTCCCAAACAGAACAGCATCGCCAAATCGACCGGGTTGCCGCTGAGGGATTGCGTCCAAGATGCACGATTCTAATATGTATTTCGAGTTTTGCGGGCACGGTTCCAAGGTTCCATGAAAAGCATTCTAGGAATCAGTGGGGTGCAGAACAGACGTAGATTGGAAGGATTTCTAGGGCGTTAATCAGATGTGCAGTGGGAACGAGGGGGGGCTGTGGGTCCAAGAAGGCCCTTGGGAATGAAAATTGTCTGAGAGAACAAAAAAGGGACCGGGACGTGCCTGGAATGCTGACAGTCCAATCTCCTGTCATTAGTATTTGCTGCTGTTGGATGGAGGCCAGATCTTGATGTCATCCTTTTGCCAAGCTCAGAGGTATCTGAGCACGTTTGTACTAAAAAGAAAAAATCCGTCATCTCCACAATATCCTGACCAAGCTCGAACAGCCGTCTCTAAAGAAAGCTGATATTTGAAGTGTTTCACTGAATTACTAGACAAGCCAAGAAAGTAACATAATATATTTGATGAAATGAAAAAAGCGGAATGCAAGTCCTCGCAGAAGACCAACAACAAGAGAGTGTAATCGTTTGCATTTCAGATGTGCGCTGTTCAGTGAAATAGGAAGTTGAGCTTACATTACCAAAGTCAAATTAGGTGGTTTTTTTGTAACCAAACGGTTCTGGAGACTAATTTGGACATAACTACATTAGTTCCCGGGCAATTTTTGGTTTGCATTCGCACCGCCAATGATGCTGCATGACAGTGAAATGACTCAAAATGACTTTGTACCGCCTCCATCACCTGGACTTCTGTCGATCCATTTCTCCATTATTTATTTATTTTTTTTAAAGAATTTTAGCGCAAATACGTATTGTTTATATGGCTATGGTGTACAAGTATATTTTAAAATCGTGGTTGCTCTCAAAAGTACAATGACTACATCTGGACCAGTCACTGCATACTTATGTCACTCAGGCTTCCTAACCTGGGGTTCTAAGAACTACAATCGTTCCTAGTTCCTGCAGTGTGAACACAGAAAGTGGGAACTGTCTCCAACAATTCTAAGAACTAATATTTCTTCTCCAATTAAACTCTTAACTCTCACCTCTGCTTGTGGATCCACAGAATTGACTGGTTGTGTCTGGAAACTGGTTATTTTAGAAAGCGTTTAAGGCCACCATCATTACGTCGCTGACCTCTACGGAAAAAGTGTCGAATGTTCAGTGCATGGTGCAACACTATTCTGTATCGTGCAAATATATTTTACGTGTTGTTTTATTTTTCTTCTCACCCGCTTGCACTCTGACGTTAGGTTCTATGTTTGGACTTGTTGAGAACATAAGGATGGCAGGTATTTCTGTTGCTTGGTGAGATTCGTCTCCCTTCTGCCTTCTCCCACCTACCTCTTGCCATTTCCACCTCTTCCTTCCTCATTTCTACCTCTTGCCAGCTCTTCTGAGGAGATGGCGAAAGCTCTGTTTGTGTTATTCATCATCGAAATGTCTGTCTGGCTCTGCGGCCCGTCTGCAGCTCGCCGATCCTCCGTAGATCATCCCTGTGCCTCGGTAAACAAACCGAGGAAGGAAGGCAGTGTGGAAAATAAGAAAGGCAAGCCGGTGTTCGTCACCTCCCTGGTGCATCTGCGTTCTCTCTAACACCAGGACTGGCAGATGTGTTAATCAGTGCTTAACGGTATATATTTGGAGCGGGGATTAAACAAAACGTGGCAACCCGCATTTACAAATGCAGATGCATGCAAATCCACACGGTTCCTGAAAGAGCGAGCGTGTGTGCATGTGTGCGTGCAGCGAGAGAGATTGGAAAGAAATTGGCAAAATGCCGTTGGAAGTTTCCTGGGGTTTGAAATGAAAAAGCCACAGGGTTTGAGCTGTTTGAATGTCATTTTTTAATACACGTTACCTATAAATATGCAGGAGCTGTCAGTATTTGTATTGTGTAAAGCAAATATCTGCGTAGGTTAATGTGGAAAACAAATCAAGTCAGCCTTCGACCAAGGTGTCTAAGATTTACATGGTAATAGGAAGAAAACTGAGAGCCTTTGTCTTAATTCTGGTTTTAATGATTGGGGATTTGTATCCGAATCATAGTCTTGTCTTGGATCAAAATATTTTCTCGTATCTGATTTTTACTCCCATTACGCCATAACGCTTGGTCATATTACACCTTGGCTTGGATTTAGCTGGAGAGCTAAATGTGTTCCAGGGCCGTTTTTGGTTTGCATTCACACCGCCAGTAGGAACACCATGTAACAAATTTTATACGGCTACAGGTGTACATCACTAAGTCAGAACCAATCACTGCAAACTTAAGTCACTCAGGGATCCTGCTGAGAAAAGACCCTACTTTGAATAGGAGCTAAAAAAGTCCCTATACACAGCATTCAGAGCCACAGTTCTTTCGGTACCAATATGCAAGAAAGGGGAAACTTTTTCCAATAGTTCTAAGGACTATGAAAAAGTTCCTCTACTGAAATGGTGCCTTTGATCTCTTTTTGAAAGATGTGGACTGGGAAAATCTGTAAAAATGGTTCCTCAGAGCCTGTAGGATCTATCTCAAAAACCTATGTTGGCAGGTGTTTCTTCTTCTTCTTCTTCTTCTTCATCTTCTTCTTCTTCTTCTTCTACTACTTCTTTTGGCTTTTCCCTTTTCAGGGGTCTCCACAGCGAGTCGTCCTCCTCCATCTCACTCTGTTCTCTGCATCCTCTGCCCTCACGACAACTACTTCCATGTCCTCTCTAACTCCATCCATATCTCCCCTTTGGTCTTCTTCTTCGTCTTTTTCCTGGTAACTGCATTTCTTACATCCTTCTACCAATATACCCACTGTTTCTAACTTTATCTCCTGGTTGTTAAACTTTATCCATCCTTGTCACTCCCAAGGAGAACCTCATTAGTCAATATTCGAACAGAAGTCCTCATAAGATAGATTGCTGAGACCTTCTAGCTAAAGAGAGATTGGATTGTGGCTTGTTCCCCACCCTCTTGTACATGACTGATGTTTCCTTAGCTCAACATTTGATGCTTCCTTAAAATTCGGTCATAAGGTATCTCAGTAGGCATGATGTTCTTGTCTGGACCGTTGCATACTGTGACGTAAAAAGCTGTCTGTATAAGCAGCTCACTAGGGATTAAGACAGATCCATATTCTTGGACTTCAACTTATTTTTTAGAAACTTCTATCAGTCTTGTTACTCAGGTCTTGGTCATCAGAGGCTTCACTTTGGACTGCGAGTCTTGATCTAGGTCTTGTAACTGAGAGTTTGTTCAGGCTATCCAGACTGAATATTTGCGTTCTGGTCCCATTGCTCAGAGGCTTGGTCTTGGACGCTTGAATTTGATTTTGTGTCTATTTTACTGAACGTCTGGATCTTGGTTTCATATGAGCCTTGATTTAATTTCTAGCCTTGAACGTTTATAATAAACCTCCTTCAGCTGCTCCCTTCAGGGGTTGCCCCAGAGGATTATCACCTAATGAATGTGGCACAGGGTTTGGCACACCACACTTTTCTTGACGCAGCTCTCCCGGCCCTGGGAGGGCCACTCTGGGAACAGCTGGAGTTTTTCCATAAACATTCCACCTTCCCGTTGAAAGCCCCACCTGGGATCGCACCCAGGATCTCTAACACTGTCGTTTCCAGCAGCTTAAGATCCTTAATAATATGAGCTTGAACATAACTACCTGCTAAAGGCTGGCTGCTTCCGATTGGGCAGGTTCCTAAACTGAAAGTTTTAGTTAGGAGGCTCTGGTGGCTCATCAACCAGGCACCCTGCAGGAAGGACTGTCTTTGTCTCTGCGGGTGATAGAAAATGGAAAGGCTGGCCAGAGCCACCTGGACTACACACCTAAATCTGGCAGTGAGATGAAAGTTCTGTGTGTGTGTACCAATTCTATCAGAATACTGCTGCGTTCAGGAAGATGCAAGCGTGTGAGGGAAACCAAAGGCGGCTTTCTGTCATTCATATTCGGCAGAATCAATGAACAAAGGAGACAGGAGGCCTTTCAGGGTAATATCTGAGAGCACCTCTCAAGTCAGGAATCTTCAGGAGGGGTTTACATAGAAATGGGAATTTATTTTTTATTAGGTTATTCTCTGACCAAAACTGGAAGTTAATCGAAAAATAGATGAATGTTTTTATTACACTAAACCTCACAATACTGTTTTCAACAAAACGTCTTTGATGGTTCATTCATCTACCTTTTATGGTCATGGTCCTGGTGAACTCTCGGTTCAGGACGGGGTTACGTTTGCTTACTTAGTTCATATTATAAAATATACAAAACAGAATCTACACTTTATTTCTAAGAGATGAAGGCAAATGATGAAGCATGGTTCACTCATACAAGAGCTGAATTATTTAGTTTATTTATTTTTTTGGTGTGAACATCATTTTATTTAGGAGGTCAATCCAGCTTTAACTCAAATATCATTTAGTATTAATTATTAATCATATTTCTAATGTTTTATTAGCATTGTATATGTTCCTTATGATGTAGTGGAAAGCTCTTTTAGAAGAACAAAAGCTGTATTAGCAGCAAAGGAGCACACATTTGTACTTTATCACTATATGCTTTGGACATAATGTTTGGGCGTCCACAAACTTCTGGCCATTTGGTGCACTAAACATTCTTACGTGTTACTCTCTAGTGTTAGCAAACACTGTTCGGCTTTGCCCGACCTGTCTGACGGGCTTAATTGACCGGATCTGTTGAGCCGAGATGTTTTACAGAGTGCCATCCACACTTGAAGGTGCACAGTGGGACCTGCATTGTGATTTAGACGAACATGACAACCTGAAGTAATTTGGGCCCGTGCCACGCTTCCAGTCGCGTTAACAACAATCGACAATTCCTTCATGCGTAATTAGCCGTGTTTGCCTCATTTCATATAATGGCTTTGGGTTTCTTTATGTCTGTGTCACTGGCAGAATTAACACTGTCTGCTTCATCGATCCAATTAGCCTCCGTTATCAGCGCTTCCAACTCGTGCCGTTTAATCCGATGCTAATTTGAATCCAATAGTGGATTTCAGATGAGAATTTAAGCGTAAGCATGGCTACGTAGATGGCTGTGGTGTTTAATCTTCCATTCTGTATACACTGAATGGCCACTTTATTAGAGACAGCCACCTATTAGGTTTGGGAAATCCTTATGGCCTTCAGAACCGCAGTAGTTTGACAGTTTTGAAATAGCAGGAATTTTGTCCCGTGCAGGAGCTGCAGATTAGAACGGCATGCAAAAATGCATAAATGCGACTTTGTGCATTAGTGAGTTGGATTGTGTTCTTGTTTATGGTGCCGTCTGAGGCAGTTGCATTTTTTTTGTGAGAAAAGTGCACGTTATTCTTTCAAAATAAGGAATGTTTGCATTCAGTTATTTAAAATGTGGTGACGTTGCAATAGAGCATTTTCTTTGCAATTAGCATCTTAATTGCAGGGAATTAAATAAAAGAAATCATATTGGAAAATGTGTGTAGAGTTGCATTTTTACTCTTCATATATAAAACAGACGTCTTTTATCCAGTGTTTAATTGCGTTAATGAAAGCTGTGCCGGATTCGTTGACGACTTGTTTTTCTACAAAGAAAAGACAAGGTCTAAATAAAAAGTAACATTTTAACCCTGTAAAGCCTGACCCATCAAAAATTAGTCATAAAATTCTACTTTTTTGAAAATGAGATGATTAGGCCACCTTTACTCAAAAAAATTTGCCAGATCATTTTGTTTATGATATTTTTTGTATCACATTTGGTATATTAGATGGTTTTGGCAACTTTTGGTTTTGTACCTTATATACCTGCAGTATCGAATTTGATACACACATTTTTTACACAATTTAACTGTAAAACAAACAATTAGTTATTAATTATGCATTGCTTAAATAGAGAAAGTACTTATTATTAAAAATGAATAACAAAATAAATGTTATTTTTTACCCTAACATCTTAAAAATGAACAAAGATCTTCCTGCAGAAAGCGTGTGGATGAATCATGACTCATTTTGGGAAGGTCAAATAAAGCCCTTCCACTACCTGCAATGTAGTGAAAATCCACTAGAGGGAATAATACGTGTCAGATCATATACAACAGGTTTTTAAGGAAAGTATTGATCACATTGATAAGTTAAATGTCTTAGAAACGTGTGTATCAAATATAATACATGGTCTTATAGGGTTAAAACGAGAACTATGACGAAATGTATAACACTCTATCAACGAATAAAAATGAGGAAATAATGTCGCAAAACTTTTTTTCCACGTTTAGCTTATCTCTGTGTTATAATGCATGCGATATTCCTTCCGATATTAGCGTTTGCCATGGACCCGTCCTAATTTGCTCCCTAGACTATAGACTACAGCTCCCCTTAAAATCTGCTCTTTGGTAACATCAACAAGATCACGTGCATTTGGGACAGAACCCATTTCTCCTCCTGCATCCTCACTGCTCTCTGTAACTTAGAGGCTGTAAAGCTGCTCTCATCATTTTGAAGCCGTTTTTTTAATGAAAGTTAGTAATAGACCTAAAATAGTAAAACTTTTAAAAATGCGTGACTATTTTTAATGGCCTAAAACTAGGCTAAAATGTTTTTTGTTCTTGTCGAGTAAAACTACATTTTCCAGCCTATAAAGTGCACCGGATTATAAAGTGTAGTATAAATGGATGGATCTAATTCCATACATAAAGCGCATCGGATTATAAGGTGCATTCAGTGAAACAAAACAGTCAGATAAGTCAAACTTTATTCAACTCATTCACATTAACTATAAACATTGTTCAGTTGTAACATAAAATACAAAACAATACACTCACTTTTTCAATTCATTCCTCCTCTTCATTCTTCATCTTTAGTGTCTGAGCTAAACAGTTTGACTTCAGCATCAATCGTGTCCAGATCTCTCTCGTCATTATCCGAGTCAATCTCATTGCTGTTACTTATCTGTTTAGTGATGATTCCGCCCTTCGTGAAAGTTCGAATAGAGTCGAATAGAGACTGTAGAGACGCTTCTACCTGCTGT
>JAVSBU010327026.1:0-11156 GCA_033118015.1 Loricariichthys derbyi | reverse complement strand
CCTGGAATTATTCAACATGTTGAATAATTTTTTCCACGATTCCCAGTGAAGCCGGAACTAAGCCACACCCCCTAGCGCTGGCATTAACAACGGTGTTTGATCCCTAAGACGGCCCGGAGGAGCCAAAATCTCTTCCGGGACGCTTCGGTGAGCTCTTATCATCTATGTGTAAACGGGGCCTAAGGCTTTTGTTGATGTTCTGCCAAGGACACAAGATCCTAAAGATCCTAAAAATCCTGACATTGTTTACCAGAAATAATTCATAGATATTTATTTAGTTTCTGTTTGTTTATTTACTTAGTCACTGTAAAGTTATTAATTAGATAATTTAGTTAATTGTTTAGGGACTGCCCTTATAGATTAGAAAATTGGGACTGCCCTTATAAATTTGAAAATAATCTATAATATTAAAGCTGCTTTGAGTCTATTGTGTGAAAAAAAATAAATAAATAAAAATGCACTAGAGAAAAAAAATCTGACTTGACGATTACTTTCTTAAACGATTTCTTTTTAACTCCAGGACTGACTGGCTCCCAGACGCAGGTCTTCAGCTGTTCCTCGTGCCCGCTTTCCTACACAGCTGAAATTTACCTCCATAAGCATATCAAGCGATGCCACTATGAGGAATATGCCAGGCTGCTGAAGTCGGGCGACATCAAGTATGAGAACCTGATGCCCATGAGAATCTATGGTAGTCAGCAGTCCTCCCGTCGGAAGCGAGTCAAGAAAGAAATCCACTACTGCTCTGTATGCGGGAAGGGCTTCCACAAGAAGAGCCATTATGAAAACCACAAGCACGTCCACACCGGAGAGAAGCCGTATGGATGCCCCGAGTGCGGGAAGCGCTTCACTCAGCAGAGCACCCTCAAACAGCACCAGCGCATCCACACCGGAGAGAAACCATACCAATGCTCGCAGTGTGGCAAGAACTTCACCCAAAAGGGACACCTGCAGGAGCACCGGCGCGTGCACACGGGGGAGAGGCCATACCCGTGCCTGCAGTGCGGGAAAAGCTTCACGGAGAAGGGGTCCCTCCAGAGGCACAAGTACGTCCATACCGGCGAGAGGCCCTACCACTGCTCACAGTGTGGCAAGAGGTTTAACGACCAAAGCACGCTCAAGCAGCACCAGCGCATCCACACAGGCGAGAAGCCGTACCAGTGCCCTCACTGCGAGAAGTGCTTCACCTACTGCAACAACCTGCAAGTGCACCAGCGCGTCCACACAGGCGAGAAGCCGTACTGCTGCTCGCAGTGCGGCAAGACGTTCGCCCATCAGAGCACGCTCAAGCAGCACCAGCGCCTGCACACTGGCGAGAAGCTGCACCAGTGTCCACAGTGCGAGAAAAGCTTCTACCAGCTTGGAAACTTCCAGAGACACCTGCGGTGTCACACGGGCGAGAGGCCATACCACTGTGGTGAGTGCGGGAAGAGCTTTATCCAGCAGAACTCCCTCACACAGCACCAGTACTTCCACACGGGGGAGAAACCCTACTGCTGCCCGCTCTGTGGCAAAGGGTTCGTCGATCGGACCGCTTTCAAACATCACCAGGATGTTCACGCCAAGGAGAAGCAGTTTTATGCCGCCCTCCTGCAGGGGTGCCAGAGCAAGGACTAGAGAGTCCAGAAGAGATCCAGCAACCTGTCGAGTTGCAAATCTACGTCTTTCCTTTCCTGAATCGGATTCGTTATCATGTCTGAGACACTGATCTAGGACCTCTGCTTTTCTCAGTGATGGTTGTAAATGTATGAACTCCGTCTTTGTTCTTTCTGAGGTTGAAGTTGGCAACCATCTGACAAGGTCACTCTGGCCTTCTGGAAGACAATTCCAAGTGATAATCCTGGGATCTCCGACTAGAGACTAGTATACTCTAGTAGAGGTTGATTTTTTGAGGTGGCCTGGTGACCTGGTCACCCACTTGCAGGTAAAGTTTTAGACAGACTATACCTTGAATTAAGTACATTATTAAAGAGCTAAATCTAGGTGAGGTTTGGGTCCTGTCACCGAAACTAAACAACCAGAAGGTAGCCCAGGACTGAAAGTACCTGAGATCTTGAGAGGGATCATGTGACTCTTTACCAAGCCTCTTTATGTTTGTAAACCCTCAGAAATTCACATTTAAGATAGTATAAAAATAAATACCAGTCTAGTTCTTGGCTGGGAGAGTTTGTAGGAGAAAAGCTCTGTCTGTAGTGGTAAGTGGTGGAAGCGGTATATGGACAAAAAGTATTGCAACACACCTCTTAGAATCTTTGAATTCAGGTGTTTCATTCAGCCTGGGTTGGGCGAATACCAGTAGACTTTGGTGTCGAAAGTGGCAAGTGAGGCTTTATCTCAGGGGTTGGTATAGACCCCTTAGTTCCAGTGAAAGGAAATATTCAACATAACCAAGACATTTTGGACCCTCCTATGCTTCTGATTGTGATAACAGTTTAGTGAAGGGCCTTTTTTGTTTCAAAGCAAGGTCTATAGAATCATGGTTGGGCCGCACAGACCCATCAAAACCTTTGGAAATAGAAAGGAGATTGTGAGCCAGGCCCTCTTGTCCAATATCAGTGTCTGATCTCACAAATGCTCTTCTGATTGAATTCCCACAGACAGAGTCCAAAATTTTGCATCATGCCACTAGCTAGAATTTTTTAACCAGTTTAGAGCGATGGTAAGTACTACATTTCAATAAAATTAAACTGTGACCTCTGATGTGTTTTGAAGATTTACTGCAGATCTGGTTGCTTGTTTTAACTTGTCTTCATTACCAGTTGATACTAGAATATTATTTGGGGTCTAGATGCTGTATCGGAACTCACTGGATAGGATGACAATCTTTAGCAGGTTCCAGCAGATGTGATGCTTGTCATTTTCAAGAAACCAGGTTGATGATTTCACAATTCATGCTTTGTGAAATGATGTGATATCCAACTGGAAGTAACAATCAGAAGATGGCACACTGTTCCAGTAATAATAACTGGAAAAACTCAGGTAGGCTTTGGGGTTTAAATGCTAAACTGGTATTAAGAGGCCCAAAGTGTGCCAAGAAAATCACACCATTTGCAGCCTGAACCTTCAATACAAGGCAGTATGGTTCCATGCTTTCATTTTGTTTACAGAAAATTCTGACCTGACCATCTGAATGTCTCAGCAGAAATTAAGACCCATTAGACCAGATGATATTCTTCCAGTCTTCTATCCTTTATTGGAGTCTTGTATGCTGGCTTATTTTTACACTAAAAAGTCAAAGCAGTTTCACAGAGATCCAGGTCAAAAATAACTAGAGGAAAAGCGTCCAATACTCAATAAAAAACATCCTAAACCAGCCACTAGAGGTCACTATCCAGTGTATCGTTTGTGCCGGTCCCAAGCCCGGGTAAATGGTGAGGGTTGTGTCTGGAAGGGCATCTGACATAAAACATCTAACCGACATGAATGTTAGTCGAAGACCACGAGGAGTGAAACAAGTGAGGAGACAAGAAGAGGAAGAAAGTCAAGTGTAGGACTGAGGGTGGCAACTCTGCAGTTGTCAGGAAGGGCATGGGGAGGAGGGCCAGGGAGGGGATGTATGGACGCAGTTGGAGAAGCTATGGAGGTGGTTGGTGGGGACGGAGGATGCGAAGGAAGGGGTGGGATGGAGGAGGATGACTCGCTGTGGCGACCCCTGAAAAGGGAAAAGCCGAAAGAAAAAGAACACTCAAAAAAAACATCCTGGTGGGGCATCATATCCATAAAATTCTAAATTCGGCATGTTTGGAACAGGGGTGGAATGGCGGTGCGGTGGTTTGAGCTGTCGTCTCACAGCTCTGAGATCCCTGGTTCGATCCCAACCCTGAACTCCAGATGTGTGGAGCTTGCATATCCTCCCCGTGTCCACGTGGGTTTTCTCTGGGTACTCTTCCTACATTTGTTTTGTGTTTAGTTTAATTGGTGTTTCCAAAGTCTCCTTATTGTGTGAATGCCCTACGATGGATTGGCACCCTGTCCAGGGATGGTCCTTTCTTGCGCCCTCTGTCGCCGGCTATCGGGTTTCCAACGACCCTGATCAGGAAAAAGCGGATAAGACCGTGAATGAATGTTTGGATTAATCTGCTAGGTGGCGCTGTGACTTTGTGCAGTGTGGCTTTGTAACCTCAGAAAGAAGAACCTCTCATTATACGCGTTGAATAGCTACCGTTTATTAAAATAACATATTTAACTACGCTATAATGTGATCGATTTTATTACCGATGTTTTTCGAGGAGCTTTAACTCCGTCCTGACTAAAAACACATGGTATGTAAAACCCGTAGCCTGTATTAGAGGTAGAGTCCCGAATCCTCTCACACTGCCTACATTCGCGAACTACAACGGGTATGACGTCATGGTGGTTACGCCCTCTCTAGTGCACTCTGTGTGAGTTGGGAAGCGATTTGTTACTCGACCTTAAGCGAAGTATACGCTGCCTGTGTGAGTGTAGAAATCCCCTCAGTGATAGAATATGTCGCCATGGCAGTCAGACATGCGCACAATTAGTGTTAGCAAGGACTAGTATATGTTGTGTTTTGTATGCTGGTGTTCTGGTCAGTCAGCAAACGTTAGCAGGTGTGTATTCTGTGTTGGTCCTGAAAAATCTGTCCTAGCCCAGCAGGCTGGTTTTAACTGGTTACCAGCCTTTGCTGGTCAGGCTAGTTTTGGCTTGTTTTGGCTAGTTTTGGCTAGTTTTAGAGGGATTTTGGACACCAGCCAGCTGAGCCATACCAGCCTAAATAATCTAAACCAGCAAGTTTTAGATGTTATGGCTGGTCTATACCTGCCTATGTTGTCTACATCATCTTTCTTTCTTCTGGGATGTGTCAGCTTTTGCCGGGATGTCCAGTCGTACCTTTTCTGGTGAAGCGTCAAGCTCTGTGGAACAACAACAGATGCAAATTAAAGAAGAACTTAAAGAGGAAGATTACGTCTGTAAGACAGCGTGATTTATTCCTATCCAGTCTGGAGATAAATACACTTTTATTCATCTTTTTTTTTTTTTTGTGTCTTTTTTCATCTTAACATGAAGGTGGAGGGACATTGAGTACCCCTATGGACCAGAGTGATGATGGAATCCAGAAGCTTACCAAAGAGGAAGAACTTCACGAAGACTCCCTCTGTAAGTGTTTAGTGATAGAGGCCTAAAATGAATATAAAAATAAGAGATTGTTTATCTCTAATGCATTCCGTTACGTTCCAGACTGTGAGCTTTGTAAATCCTTCTTCATCAACAAGTGTGAAGTTCACGGTCCGGCTCTCTTCATCTCAGATACCGCCGTTCCCATGGGGCTTCCGAACCGAGCTAGACAAACCCTTCCTCCTGGTCTAGAACTTCAGAAATCTGGCATAACTCATATAGGGCTAGGAGTGTTTAATACCATGGAAACCATTCCAGTCGGTGCTCACTTCGGGCCCTATGAGGGAGATCTGGTACATAAAGAGGAGGCTATGAATAGTGGATACTCCTGGGTGGTGAGTTTACAGTCGTAAGTGTTTAATAAAGGTAAAAATATGAAAGAAACTGTTTGTAGTGCCCGTTTAGTTAGGAATCCAGAGATACACCTGCACCAGCAGTTCTTTTTGTCCTGATTCCAACCTACAAAAACAGCACTTGCAGAAATCTGGCTTGCTGGAAGGGAGAAATCCTCTAACGGTACCATTCTGAACGTCTCTGGGTTCTTTTAGTACAACTCATTATACAACCCATTACAGTCATGCTTGCCAGTTTTACTGCTGCCATCATTTATCTACCATAAATTTAGAGATTTACACTTCAATTTTTCACAGATGTACCAAAGCAAACAACGTGAGAAACTCTTGGATGCCACGGCAGAGAGGAATTCCAACTGGATGAGGTGAGGATACGCTCCTAAGGTTTAAGTCCATATTCTGTGGAAACCTTTTACGCCTTTTAGTCTGTGTTCTCCTCTCAGGTACGTGAATTGTGCACGTAATGAGGACGAACAGAACCTGGTGGCCTTTCGGTATCGGGGAGAGATTCTGTACCGATGCCGGCGACCCATCCAGCCAGGACAGGAGCTCTTGGTCTGGTACCTCGGTGTCACTTTTGACAAAATTTGGAAGAAAGGTTCCAAAAATGGTAAAAGTCTAAACAGCTTTATTCAGTTACAAGTATGCATTACTTTCTGTACCTGTTCTTTAAATACAGCAGGACGGTTGAAACTCATGCCTCTAATTTGACCTTAGAGTTCAAATATTTTAGCCACTCACAGATTTGGGTCATATTCCTCAGTAAATTGCCATTTGATTAGTCAGGTTCTCTTTATCTACTTTCAGTACTTTAGGTGAAAACCTGATGATGCCTTAGCTTGTATTTATGCAGAAATGGAGATCATTTGTTTCATTTGACTTTTGTGCTTTTTAGCTGATATTTTACCTCGGACTGTTTTTGTTTACCCCAGAAATGAGCAACCAGGGCTTTTCCTGCTCCTTGTGCCCGCTTTCTTATACAGTTGAAATTTACCTCCACAAGCACATCAAGAGATGCCATGTTGGGGAATATTCACGATTACTCAAATCCGGACTGATTAAAGATAAGACCCTGACACCTGTGAGGAAAGCCTCTGGTGAGATCCGGCAGTGGAGGAAAGTCCACCGCTGCTCGGAGTGTGGGAAGAGTTTTGGTAAGCCCAGTCATCTGGAGCTGCACCGGCGCGTTCACACCAGAGAGAAACCGTACCACTGTTTGGAGTGTGGGCGGAACTTCAGTTACCTGACCACGCTCAAGCAACACCAGCGCCTTCATACGGGGGAGAAGCCGTATCTCTGTTCGCACTGTGGGCGTAGTTTTACTCATTGGAGTTCTCTCCAGCTGCACCAGCGCCTCCATACAGGGGAGAAACCGTACCGGTGTTCGGAGTGTGGCAAGAGTTTCACTCAGCAGATGAACTACAAACAACACCAGCGCGTTCACACGGGGGAGAGGCCCTTTAGGTGCTCTCAGTGTGGAAAGCGCTTCACCAAGCAGATTAATCTCCAGCGGCACGAGCGCATTCATACCGGAGAGAAACCGTATGACTGCTCGCAGTGTGGGAAGAGCTTCAACAACAGAAGCACTCTGATTCAGCACTGTCGTGTTCACACTGGCGAGAAGCCGTATCGCTGCTTAGAGTGTGGAAAGAGCTTTACTCACCAGGGAAGCCTGCATGCACACCAGCGGATCCACAGCGGCGAGAAGCCATTCCTCTGTTTAGAGTGCGGGAAGAGTTTCACCTATCTGAATTCTCTCAAGCGGCACCAAAACATTCACAGCGGAGACAAATCGTATCGGTGCTTGCTCTGCGGGCAGGGTTTTAGCTCTCAGAAATCTCTAAAACAGCACCACCACGTTCACACAGGAGAGAGGCCATATCGCTGCTCGCTCTGCGAGAAGGGTTTTAGCAGTCAAAGTTCTCTAAAACGGCATGAGCACGTTCACACCGGAGAGAAACCGTATCAGTGCTTGCTCTGTGGGAAGGGTTTTAGCAGTCAAAGTTGTCTAAAACGGCACCATCGCATTCACACTGGAGATAAACCATATCGGTGCTCGCTCTGTGGGAAGGGTTTTAGCAGTCAAAGTTCTCAACAACAGCACCAGCACCTTCACACCAGAGAGCATCTTCATCAGCACACTCAATACCACTGAGAGAACCACCGTTAGAGAGACACTCTCAATCTCACACTTTGGCCATTCTCCATGTTTGTAAATGTAAACGGTTCAGTGTTTGTGTGGGAGTAAAGTTCGGTGTTCCACAAGGCTTGAATCTAGGTCCTCTTCATCCATTCATTCTTATGTGGTTATCCTAGTCAGGGTCACGGTAAAGCCAGTGACACAGGGCGCCAAATCACTGTAGCGCATATACACTCATACTCACACACTAAGGACACTATTGAAATACCAATTAACCTAACACGCATGTCTTCGGAATTTGGGAGGAAACCATACTACCTGGAGGAAACCCACCAGGACAGGGGGAGGACATGCAGATGCAGCCCGGGATCGGGATTGATACAGGGCTCTTAAAACTGTGAGGCAGCAGTGCTAACTGCAGCACCATTGTAGCACCATTTCTTTTCATCCATCCCAAGCTAAATTCATTGCAGACAGAATGAACCCAAGAAGTTTAACAGGTGGTTGTACTTCTGACTTGGTCCAAAATCATAATCCATAAAAGCCTGATAAATGTGAGAAAATGACTGAAATGTTAAAAAACAATGTTCCTCAAAGAAAGATCAGAAAGGATTCACACATTTCTCCCCCTACGCTGCATAGTAGGGGGGGAAATAAGGGCACCGGATTACTTTATCAAACCTTTATCAAGCACTACAATACAGAGTTACATTCACAAACCCCACTTACAACATTACTGTGCTAAAAAGAAGCCTTATGTTAGAACAACGTCCAGAAGCACCGTCCACTTTTCTGGGCTTGAAGGCATTTGGGATGGACCATCATCCAGTGGGAATGGGGATTGGACTCAGACATCTCAGTATAACAGAGCTTTTTTGGGAAGAAATGGACAAAAAAGGAACCGTGACTGTTATCAGCAACAAGTCCAAAAGCAAGGCTCTATCAAGGTCATTTACACTTCTGTGGTGCAACACTAATGCAGAAAAGTACAGTGAGATTTTAGAGCATTTTAGATATTTGTCAGGATTATCCATGCATTTTTCAACAAGACCGAGCAAAACCACATGCTGCACACGTTATAAAGGGGTAAATGCTTCATATTCCCAACTTTTTTAAATGTGTTACGGGCTTGAAATGTTGGAATGGATATTTATTAACAAATTAAAGGAAGTTGACCAAAAAACATGTAATATATTTTCATTCTGTCAGCAATAAACATTGATCTGTCAGTAACCTTTTCTGATTTGGTGTTGTGTGTGTGTAAATGTATTAAACAGGCAGTAGTGATTTGTTTTTGTGCTCATGTAAAGTTCAAGGAACCACCCACGTCTGTTTATTCGTCTTTGCTGGATATTTACTGTGGAAGTGGGATCAAGTGTAGATGCTTTTTTTGAGGGGGTTTGAGTATTTTCAATCTGCTCGCCCCCGTCCAGAGCACCTACTCGACCACCCAAAGGGTTTGGAGTCCTGGTCAGACAGAAACGTACGTCTTGTTTTACTTTCTCATGCTGAATTCTAACCAGAGAAAAGCACCTTTAAAGCTGGAACACTAAGAATGTTTCAGCCCATGACCTATGAGAGAATGTTCAGGATTAAATTTCCAGTTCTGTGGTTTCATGGATCCAAAGTTATGGTGGTTGCTAACAGCTTAGAATTTTATAATGTCAGCCGCGTGAAAGGTTTATGAATGCACTTTGGCTTGCCAAAAGATTTGTGCTTGTCAAAGCTAGCTAATAATTGCTAAGTGGTTGCTAAGCTGTTGATAGATGTGGTAGGGGTGCCAATACTAAATACTCTTTTACTAAATCTCATGTGGAAGTCTAGGTATGAATGGCTAAAGGTCATTAACTGTTCTGATGTCTATGGTAAACAGTCTCATTATTTATTATGGCTATATGTTAATTTCAACAGTGGTTAGGCTGTTGATACTTGGTCACTAAAGTATTGGTAAGATATTAAAATTTAAGACATTCAGCTGTACATATATACTGCTCAAAAAAATAAAGGGAACACTTAAGCAGCATAATGTAATCCAATTGCCTTTGCAAACCAGACAATTTCTCCAAGATGTTATCCATGTTGCAGTTTGTAGTCACATGCAGTTAAGCATGCAATTTGTATATAGGGTCTCAAAATAGCTGGAAAGCTGTAGAATAAGAAAGTGTTTACTTCTTTGATTGTGGAAAGCAGAATAATAATTTGACAGGCCAAATTATTACATTTAGCAGACGTTGTTATCCAGAATTACTTAGAATCAATACAGTCTTACAATCTAAGCAATTGTAGGCTATGGGCCTTGCTCAGGTACCCAACAGTGGCAGCTTGGCAGAGCTTGGCTTAGTACCTTAACCGCTAGGCTACCACAGTCCTACACACAACTCAACAGTGGATTACTGGATGAGCTGGGATTTGAATTTACAATCTGCAGATTAGAACTCCAGAGTCGTAACTATAAATAAAAGCAAGCTTTCAGTCTGGATTTGGACATGAGACAGAGTCCTGAATACAAACAGGTAGCTGTTATTCATTCATTCACTGCCTAATCTGCTTATCCTGGTCAGGGTCGTGAGAAAGCCGGTGCCTAGCCAGTGACACAGAGCACAAGGCAGGAACAACCCTAGACAAGGTGCCAATCCATCATAGGGCACATAAACTAAGGACACTTAACATCAGGTAACCTAACACACGTCTTTGGAATGTGGGAGGAAACTGGAGTACCCTGAGAAAACCCACACAGATGGAGCCCAGGATCGAGATTGAACCGGGGATAGGTAACTTTTAGAAGGTCCTTAAGACAAACACTAAGAAGTTCATAAGAACGTTCTTAAAGGTCCGCTCCAGTGGTCATATCTACTTAAGCTGAATGGATGGAGTAGAGTAAATAGTGTTGAATGCCGCTGAACGTTTTGCTGATTCGTTTTTGTTTAACCTGTTAAAAGTCATTAAACAAGCTCAAATTGTTACCTGGAGTTAGAGAGTTTCAGTTGCCGAAGATGTGACGACATGAGCAGGTAGATAAATTGGCGACTCGTCATCGGAAGATTCATACTGTAGCGAGGTCGAAAGTTTATCAGATAGCGAGTTCGTAGATAGAGAAAACGATTTTAGTCCGTATCAGTATGAACCTGAGCAACACAGGGAAAAGAAGGACGCTTCTTTGCTCGCGGATAAAGCGGATTCATCTCGTGTGGGGTACACAAATCGTAGTGTGACCTATTTTGACGCAGCCCCAATCCCATATTCTGATCAATCAGCATGCGCGACCTGTGTGTGACCTGTCCATGATGTAACACATGGCGCGCTTTCCGAACTCATCAGCCTCTCAGCACAAATTTGATGAGTGGTCTATTTTATTTTAGTCAATGCCATAAAATTGACTAGTTCAAGCGAGATTTTATTGCTGTGGCACTTAATTAACCCAATCAAATTGATTACTGACACCCCGTTAGGACCACTGGAGCGGACCTTTAAATTTAGTTCTCTGGGGGGGGGGGGGGGGATCATTCAAAATATTTATCAAACATGGA
>JAVSBU010326485.1:0-11159 GCA_033118015.1 Loricariichthys derbyi | reverse complement strand
CACACACACACACACACACACACACACACACACACACACACACACACACACACACACACACACACACACACGAGCTCCGATATATTGCGATCTGTTCTATCGCGGCATCCAATATAAACTCTCGAAAACACGGATAAAATGCAAACTGACCTAACTTCGAACCATATTTTAGTGAGGATCGAGAAGAAAAGATGTTACATTGGGTCATTTTGGGCAGAGCTAACAAGCTTGCTAGCTGCTATTCTAAAGCTATGTCCCAATCCACATACTGGCGTGCTGCAGAGTATATCAGATTAGTGCATTACATAAGGGGATTTGGCACTTTAGTGCACTAGTATGCGAAATGGGACAGACTTAAAGCCAGTACTCCAGTCTCACGTGACTCAAACAGGCACTGAGAAGAGTGATTAATGCAGAAATGGCAGCTGAATCAGTGGGAAAGGCGTCAAACACACTTTTTAAAGAAGGTATTGGTTCAAACTGTATTTGTTTGCCCACTTGTGATAAACACAATGTACAATAACACCAGAACTCGTTAATTTTGTTACATGTACACGTATTTGACAATTCGGACATAGACATATGCATGTACACACGAATTTTGTGTCGGATCCCTTATATCGCAGTTCCATCTATATCGCGGTCCAGATCTTTGGAGCCCCCGACCGTGTTATATTGGAGCTCCGTTGTATATGTATTAATAAAAGTTAATATATGAGATGAAGGGATGGTCTTGGTCACCATTAAACCACCATTAAACCATTAAACCCATATAGAAAGCACCCAACTTAAGGCTTCCCGTTACAGAAGCTGAAAGTAAAGGGAATAAACCAACAAACAAAGGCTGAAACTTGCATATATCTCACAAACTCAACACTTTTTTGTCTTTTCTATTCAGAGTGTAATCCTCACACAAACAAGCAACCAGCCCTCTACAAAGGTCCAGCAAATATGTATTAAACAATCCATGCTCGTGATAAGACTGAAGAACTCTCAAGAAGACTGTGACCCCAAATTGTGCATGTGGTGCACCAATGAGTGATGTAGGCACTCAACGCCCTCCAGTGGTCAATGAAGATACCAATTTTTGGCCTCGTCCTAGAATGCAAATGATCCTTTGATGTTTTTTGTAAGAACTGAATGAAGAGTCTTTTACAGTCTTTATTTGGATGGGGTGGGGTGGGGGGGGGTGTTATACACTCAGTGATCTGACAGTGTGCCAACTCCTCCGCTAAAGAAGAACTCAGACATTCCAGAGGGACCATCAAGACCTCAATTCAGGTCCATAGTAATGGTAGATTAATCAGACCGATCAGGGCCGTTTTCAGACCATATCAATCGATATCTTTGCTCATGAGGCCGATATTCAATTACAGTTGAGTAACGCAGAGAACTTTTGTTTCCTGCTCATTAACTGGGACTGAGTGACTAAACCCAAAGTTCCTGAGAAAACATTCAGTGAGGGTTTGGCCATTTTTGAGAAGAACTTTTTGCTCTTAACTGGTATTGGCCATTAAAAAACCCATATCAGTGATGGAGTACTGAACCACTGCACTCTCTAAGCTGTTGTATATTTTATGAATCTGTAGAATTAAGTTTGTCCCTGCAAAGGTTGTGTAAATTCTCCTAATTCACAAAATCACAAAAACGTCAATGTCATCTGTGGGGACGCCAAACATTTGCATGAGAAAGCAAGTTTGCAAGTCACATAAATGTTCTGTTCCTCTCTGGAGAAAGTGACCTTTCCAAGCTCGGCGTCGTCCAATTAAACCGAATGTGTGATGTGCGTCTCCACGTCGGTTCTGATCCGGAGTTAAAGCAAGAAACATGGGATGCAAAGACAGATGTCTCACCTCTTACCCCAAAAATCCAATCTCATTTTAAAAGAGCTACATCTTGTTAAAAGGAAGAAATTGGAGCGGCGAGATTGATTTCAGCTCTGAGTGCTGACTGTACTTTAATCAGATAACTTTAGATGAGAAACAGAGCACACAGAGCCATTAAACTACCGTTATTTAACCACTAATAAATATCATTTATCATTTTACTGCTGAAAGATCTCTGTAAAAAGTAATGTCTTTAATGCATTAAGAGCAAGGCAAATGACCGAGACCTGTTTGAGTCTGACTTCCAAGGTATAAAATAAATTCCAATGGAGTTTGGAAGCAAAAGACATGTTTAAGTGTTGAAAATATCCTCATGTACAAAACGGGGCACTGCAGAAAAAGTTGGGTAACCACTAAGTTAGATTATTGGTTCAAATCAAATTTTGATTGGAAAACGCCAAAGTCTCATCTCATTAATTAAAACACCCGACTCTAATTATGCCTTTGAATTAACCTGCTAATCATAAGGGTTCACATACTTTTACCTCTCACAACTACTTAACACTTGATTATTTCCCTATATATATTTTCCCTATGTAAAATGAGACTTCCATCCACATTTATGCAGTAATACGGAAAATTGAAGGGTGCACAAACTTTCAAGCAAGACTATATACTGTATTTGCACATGAAATAGCACTGTGCAAAAATCCTAGGACACTGTTAGATTTTGTTGTTTTAACAATGGTTTAATGAGTCCGGGACTGTGGTAGCCTAGCAGTTAAAGTGTTGGACTATGGATCAGAAGGTCCAGGGTTCAAATCCCACGTCTCTATAATCCTCTAAAATTTACTAGATCTTTATTCCAGTCTTTGTGAGTTTTAAAATAGCTTGTGTTTGTTAAATGTACACAATGTTTTTCCCCCTTCAGAGACGGTGTACATCATTCTTCTAAGATCAAATTTTCAAACTCATGAAACTTGTAGTTGTACTTTTAAACTTTTGGCCCCAGCCTCAGCATATCTATAAGACATTCTGATCCATTTTAAATCAGATTATCTCCTGCATCACAGAGACGATTGTTTGCAATAAAATAAGCGCTGTGCTTTGCTGGGATGAGGAAAAACATGTTGTGCATTATTCGTCTGCCCTTCAGAGCTGAACTCCACGCTAATTTATGCAAAGCAATTCTGCGGGGGAGAGAGACGGAGGAATGTACGATCATTAGAAGCTGGAGGTTTGGAGAGTTTAAGAAGTATGAAGGTCATGCGATTATCATTAGCTCGTCGTGTCAAAGTTCACAACAATCGAGCATATTGAACGCTTCCTCGTCTGCTGCGGATATGTTTCATTCACACTACACAATAGTGCAATATTACAGTGTGATTAGGGAAAAAGTAAGGAAGAGATGAACACAATCATAAAATAGTGAGCTGCTTTACCTGCACGCACACGTATGCAAGAAATGCACACACTAAGGTCGTCAAAACTTAACAACCATCTCACAGAAAACCTGGCCGAATCTCTGTCAGAAATGATTCATTGATTCACTGAATGAATCACTCATGAAAACATGGTTCACTGCCTAAAACACGGACTGAACTAGAGATCTCTAACATTACCAAATTATTTACAAGAGAGAAACTAATTTTTTTTGCGAATAATCACTTACTGAAGAAAGCAGAAGTGAATCTCATTAATGACCAAAAGATTCACAGATTTAAACACTTTTTTATTGAACTACACATGTGAACACCCAAGAGAATCTCTTATTTCAAACACTAATCATCTGAACCAAATGTCCATATGATTCACTGATTCAGAGTTCCCAAGCGAATCACTGATTCAAACATGCTTTCTGAATGAGAAACAACCTAGTGACAAAACTGATTCGAAGTCTGATGCAAATGAACCACTGATTCAAACACTGAACAACATAGTTGTGAACGATCAAATGATTCACTAATACAAAAGTGGACTCATTAAATCAGAGAAGTGTGATTCTATTAACCAAACGAATTGGCATTGTGATTAGTTGACTGGAGGATAGAGGAGCAAATCTCATTCTTGAATGATTCACTGTTATAAAGTCTGATGTTCTGAGACTCTTTTGGGACTAAATGATTTACTGAATCAATCATTCACATAATAAGAGAAATGAGTCTCTATAATGACCAAATTATTTACAATTCTTAAGTTTTACCAAATTAAACAATTATGACCGACAAATGATTCACTGTTTCAGTCTGACGCTCTCATAATAAAAGAGTGAATCTATTGTGGCCAAATGATTCACTAAATCGAACACCGATTCACTACACATGAAAGGAATTAATCTCTATTGTGACCAAATGATTCAAATACTGACCCCCTGAGGAGTGAATATTGGAACAATTATTTCTTTGACCAGATGATTCACTTATTGAAACAATGACTTATTAAATAGGAAGGGGGTGAATCTCATTATTAAACAAATAATTCAGTCTTTTAAAGTCTGATTCTCTATGACTCTATAAAGGCTAAATGATTCACTGAATCCAACACTGACTCACTAAATGAGAGTCCATTGTGACCAAATGACTCACTGAATCAAATTCTTGCCCCCTGAATGAAACTGAATATTGGTTATAACCAAATGATTCTCTGATGCAAAGGCCCACCTTCTGCACGAAAGAGGTTCGGATGTTGATCATGACCAAATGATAGAGATTTAAATACTGACATAAGGAGTGATAGAGAAACAATTTTTTACTTTGACCAAATGATTCACTTATTGAAACACCGACTAACTGAATGACAGAGGAGCAAATCCCAATCTTAAAAAAAGATTCACTCTTTCAAATTGTGATGCTCTAAGAATCTAACATGACTAAATGATTCACTTAATCAAAGAGTGACTCACTAAATAAGAAATTAATTAATTTCTATTATGACCAAATGACTCACTGATTTAAATATCTGACTGAAAGAGGAATAATTATTTGATGCAAAGGTTGACCTGCTCCACCAGAGAAGTGTGAATGTTAGTCATGGACAAATGTTTCACAGATTTACACACTAAATTACAAAGGAACAATTCTTGGTGACCAAATCTTTTTGGTATTAAATGATTCACAGATTCAAACACTGATTCACTAAACGAGACAGGAATGAATTTCTATTGTAACCAAAGGACTCACTGATTCAAATACTGACCTAGATGATTCAGATTTAAGGACTGACTCACAATGATATCGGAGCAAATCTCTGCCAAACGATTCAGACACTGACTCACTGAACAAAAGAGGAACAATTGTTAGTTATGAATGATTCACAGATTCAAACACTCCCCTGCTGAAAAACGATTCACTGAATCTAAACTCACTGAATTCACTGAACGGAGTGAAAGAGTTATCATGGCTCCTTTGAGGAACTCAGGTTACATCAACAAAGAATCAAAACCTAGACAGTTCTGGACTAGAATCAAACAAAGTAATTTTAGGTCTCAAACTGATTCCTTCACTTCCATAGAAATCTGATCGGGACGTTTAATTTTAATTTCCTCTCTGATAAACCTTCTGCTCTCCTAAATCTCTCATGGGAGCATCACTGATCGACCATCCCTCATCAATTCTTCATTTTGTGTATTGGATATCTAAAGCCTCTCCTCCCTCCACCAACACACCCTACATTTTCACCGGCAGAATTTCAGACATCTTTAAGGTTCAGCATCATCTCTACACCTCCATTAATAATTCAGTCCACGTGCAGAGAGGCTGCAGGAATGAAATTAAGAGGGTAGAAGGCAATTTTAAGGATAAGAAATAAACACATGGACAACACACAAGATTTTAAATTTACTGTCACCCGTAAGAAAAGAATATCCCTAATATCACTGTAGTTCCTCTTAGACAACAGCAAGAGCAAATGAAAAGAAAAGAGACACATCCTTAAATCTGCCGTTTCTCATGCAAACATTAAGCACTTTACGTTTTCCTATGTGGCCAACCAAAGATGGAACGTTTCACAAAAACACTGTACAACAACTTCATCCTACGTCAACTTTTTTATCCAATTTGATTTTCGCCCCGACGATGGCTATAAACACATCGGCTATTACAAGCCCATCCAGTCAAACAAATCTCTAACCTCAGCCACCCTGTGGAGCGTTGCATGTTACGGGATTTTGTTTTTGTCCAAGCACCATATTTACATATTTATACAGGTATAACAAAGCTACACTCCACGATGTTGAAACTGCGACGGAAATAAGAAAGTAACGGAATTGTGGAAATGTTACATGTTAATGATATACAGATGATAAAAAAATGGAAACCATCCAATACTTCTAAAAAACTTTGCTGCCATTTATGCCCCTCCCACATACCACGGATTTGAGCTAGACACTGGAAAATTGGATCGTTTGCAGATATTGGCAACACCTGCTACATCCTCGATTTGTATAACCTTCTCTCATGTTCTTTCTTGGTGTTGCAATTTAAACTTTGAGGAGTTTTATATGGGTGTTGTACTAAATAGCCAAGATACTGCCGTGTTTCCCATACACTGAGTGCTATTGTCATGATTCTGGGACTAGGACCTACAGGGAGGGGGCCTAACAGCAGGGGGCAGCAGGGAAGCAGTGGCTAGCATATGCGATTCCGGCGGGAGCCTACTGACCCTACGGTATCTACAGGCCCTAATCTGTTACCTCGGCCCTCCTGGTGCCTACTCCACCTCCCCCCTTGGGGGTGAGGCTCTACCTGTGACCCTCCGGGAGGACACTCACCAAAGATGCAGGCTAACCGTCACAGGGCTGGATATGGCCCCCTGGAAACTGAACTGAAATAACGAGGCAAAAGGCGAGGGAACAAAAGTAGCAGGCCCGAAGCCTGAGCGCAAGGGCGAAACACAAATAACCAGGAAGAGCCGAGCAGAGCTCTGATCAACTCAAAGCCTGAGGAAGTAAATGAGTTATCCTAAAGGGAAATGAAACATATGCACTATTTCAAAAGGGAAGCAACGGCGTTGTTCAAAGAAACCAAACAGGCTCATTCAAAAGGAACCGAATGCGCTTGTTCAAAAGGAAGAAGCGCTGTTGTTCAAAGGAACTGAATGCACGCTTAAACGAGAGAAAAAATCTCTCAGGAGATTACGCTGATGGAAGTGAGTGGCGATAAGCCAAAAGGAACACACATAAATTGGTGTGGAAGCGCTTAGAGGATGCGACAGGGAACAGCTCACACGCCTCTGTATTTAAAGGGGCCTTCATAGCTGAAGATCCTCAGCGCTAACAAGCTACGCATGTGCAATCTCACGCCGGAGCAATCGGTGAAGCGAGAAGGCCCTCTAGTGATACGATTGGGGACTGTGACAGCTATATATTGATTTTCTAATTTTGATTTTATTATTATTTAAGATTTATAAAATAATTTTCACCCAACCATGCAAACGTTTATGGATTTAGAAAAGTCCTTTAAAGACCAGTTATTTCACTAGAGAGCAGGGAGCTGATGGAGAAGCCTGTAGAAGCTGTGAAAAATGAGTGCATTTGACTCAAAGATGCAGGGATTATTTTCTCCTCTGGTTTATCGCGTGTACTGTGTTACAAAGATGCGACACTTCTTACTCTGTGCCTGGTCCCCAGGTCTGTCGTACTTTGGGTCCTTTCAGCCTTTCTTGATCACCAAAACCAGCACTATATCACTGAGCAAGCCCAGTTTATACTGCGTTCATGTTGCAAGTGCATTTAGAATTGGTGAGGGGTCTCGCCATTTGCTGGGTCTGGTACAAAGGTCTAAGGAGGAACTGGTGGAGAATATGGGCCTGTAAGGACTGAAAGTACCTAGTGCTCAATAGATCAAGGGTCTCATGAAGGGATTGTAATGTGAGAGTTTCAGAATTAATCCTCACCAGGAAGGAATTAAAGGCCCCACTTGAGGCATCTGAGTCTGTGGCCCTGGAACGGAATTAACCATATACAAAACAAGCCCCAAACAAACAAAAACTATTTTAGTTTTAGTTGTCAAATATATACTTATTTTTATTACATTATTTCATTAGTATAAAAATTTTTTTCAGTTTTTGATAGCTTTGAATAAACTAATAAATACTTATTACAAAAAAGCTCTGAAACAATTAAAACTCCAAGTTAAGAATAAACCCTGCATTTGTTTTGCACTTTTTTCCCCCTCTAAAACTTACTTATGCGACACCTTTTGAAGAAGCAGAGGCCATCTGTACCAGCTGGTGTCCTTTTTTTAAATCAGAACTACATTATTCACTTTCAATTCTCAATGCAGAGTGGTTTCCATGGTAACAGAGTTTCTCTTCTGCCTAAAGAACAGCAGAACTTTTTCTTATTACAAGAGCAAGTTCTTCAGATGGTTAGGAGCCACCTGAAATATATAAAGAGGATCTACAATGGTTAAGAACCTTATTATGCTGTAAAATAATATATACTCTCAAAATAAAGTGTTCTAATCAGGGTCTATCCTCAGTTAAAATCTGAAAAAAGGTTGCCCAGTGGTTCATTTGGTGGTTTATAACAATCTGTGAACTGTAACGTAAACTGGATCTACATCCTAATGAAAAAAATGTTCCTCATGTTGTTGGATTGCTAGAGAATTAAAGAGGGTCTACACCATCATAGTCTACTCTGGATGGTTTTCTGAAAGATATAAACACTCTGAAACAAGACTCAAGTTCTTACAATGGGTTAAAAACTTTCTGAACATCAAAAAGAAGGGTTCCTTAAGTTCAGTACCAATGGTTCCTCAAGTACTTCATCTACACTACCTATATAAGTTCCTCAGTGGTTCTTTGGATGGTCATGGACTTTCTGAGAGATATAAACTGGATCTAACACAGATTCCTTCAGTTCCTTAGGGAATACATACATATACTGGATTTATAGTCTATAAAGAAAATGGTCACTTTATTAGATACACCTTGCAAGTATCTGCTTGGACCACATTTTGCCTTCAGAACTGTTTTAATTCTTAATTCTTTAATTTTTGATCCAGATTGACATGTTAGCATCACAGTTTCTGCAGATTTGTCGGCTGCACATCCATCTTGTTCCAGCAGAGTGAATGAACCAGTATCAGATTGAGCCAGGGACTTTTTTTTTGGCGATGCAGTATACACTATAAGAGGTTTTCTTAAGCTGTAAACAAAATCTCCATTCTTAGTAGCTCTTCAAGTTATAAAGTAAACTGGATCTGGACTCTAAGGTTCCAGGTGATCTAAACAGGCTCTACACTCTCAGTAAATCCTCATGGGCGAAGATCTCTGTATAGATAATAAAGTAAACTGGATCTATACTCTGGTTCTTTGGATTTTTAGGGAGCATCTGAATGGTATGAATAAACTGGATCTACATTCTATGAGAAAGGTTCCTCAGTAATACAAGACATGTCATGTGACCTCCGCATGATCTGCATGTGCCCCCACATATTCCGTGCCTCGGATCAGCTTCGACAGGCACGGAGCCACATCAATTACACCCCGTATTGGCATCGCCCCGGGGTAATTGGTTCACTCCTGCTACCAATCCCACCAGCGCTGAGCCAATTTCTGCAGTCAGTCAGAACCGCTCTGTGTTTAACAAGCTATTATTCGGCCGTGGCCTCTCAGCTAAAGCCACAGATACACCACAAATAGTGACGGGGATAAGGAGGGAAAGAGGGAGCAGGGTTACACCAAACTAACAAGAACTGCTTATTTTTTATTATTTTATTTCAGAACTATGTGCACAAATATTTTAAGGTTTTATCAGTTTATTCTACGCCTGTTCAGCACAAGTTCAAAAATATCTCAAGGACTTTATACATGAACTAATCTATAAAGCTAAATAAAAAATAACACCTTTTTTGATTCTCTGAGACCTCAAAAGGAAGAAATGTAACTTTAAATAAAGTGTATAACGATTATGAAGTCAGAAACATAAAACACACCACACTTTCTCCCTTTCCCTCAAGAAGGACAGTAAAGTAAACCCATGATGCAGAGTAAAAGCCTGGAGGACACACACGAGGGATTGGAGGCTGCAGCCATGCGAAAGAGATGAAGGCCTGTGCTTTAATAAGAGCGTCTCTGCTGTCAGCGCTGATAACGCTCCGGAGAGGAAAAGAACTGCGACATGACAACACCGAGCAGCGCCAAGACCCAAATGTGATTCCTACAAAAACACACGGTTACACATATAGGACTTAACTACATAAAAATATATTCATTAAACAATACTAATTTAAATTATCTATGGAATAAATTACATCCACCTAATAAAGAAATTGGTACAATAAATTGGTAAATACATTAAAAAAAATAATAAATATAAAAAATATTTTTTAAAATAATTAATAAAAAAAAAAATGTAATAAAATGTGAAGAAATCTTCAAATTTGGGACCGTTTGATGTTTAAATTGTTTGAGTAAATAGGAGGTCAAATTCCAAAGTTCCACTGGAGTGTGTAAATAATAATACTAACAGTTACTAAATAAACAATAAAATAATGAATGTGTTATTAACGACCTTTGAATGTTAAGTGCTTATAAAGCTTATCACTAGTAATAGTGTCATTTAGATTAAAACATCAAACAATATTTTTTAAACAAATCTATAGATTCACAATAAGCAACTAAAACATTAGTCTTCAAATTGAGCTTAAAATAAGGAAATCAATTTGTTAATTAGCAGATATCATATTAATAGGATTGTGTCATGTCACAGAATCTTAATAGATTTTATATTTTATATAAACTGTTACTGTGTTTATGTGAATTATAGGAACATGTTGAGTTTATTTATTATGACATGAATGAGCGTAACTGATGAATCTGGATGTGTTCATTTATAGCTTCAATTTTTCCTTTTAGGAACAGGAAACAGAAATAAAACTGATGAAACAGTCGAAGTGTGCTGCAATGATGACTAAACTTCTCCTGCTCTCCAGCTCTGGTTAAAGGAACACAATACGGTTATTAGAAATAAATATTTTCCCTGAGTCATAGAACTGAAACATGGTCTCTGACTCATCATCATGGAAAACCCAAAAAATAGCTGTGGTACCAAGAAACAAGAACACACACAGTACAGGCACTGAGCCTTAACCTCGGGGGCAAAACGCTGAGACCGGCTTTCATTTTTAACTTCATCTGAATGTAGAGCAGAAAGAGAAAAAACTATTAATAACAATATGAATTTTGTGTGTCCATTATATTCAAATGTACTTTATTTAAAATTTTTTGTTTATATACTTATGATCTGGGGTTCTGCTGCAGTTCTAGGTCAGGTCTCGGTTCAGTAATGTTATGAACCCAAAGAATGAGATCAGCTGATACCTGAATATA